>WNLO01000151.1:0-60723 GCA_021398005.1 Sporothrix luriei | reverse complement strand
GACGCCGCCCAGCGCCAGCGCACGCGCGCCGCGTGCACGCACGACGTCGACGTGGCCGCGCTCTACGCGCACTGCACCGCCATCGGCCTCGAGTACGGCCCCGCCTTTGCCAACCTGACGGCCGCGCGGGCCGGCCCGGCCACAGCCGCCGAGACCGACCCCACCCCCACCCCCACCCACTACGTCGCCGGCACGGTCCGCCTGCCCGACGTCGTCGCCGCCATGCCCGCGCGCCACCACAGCCCGCTGGTCATGCACCCGGGCACGCTCGACGCCTGCCTGCACGGCATCATGGCGTTCCGCGATCTTTTGAAAGCAGCCATCATGCCCGTCTTCTTTGCGCACATCAGCATCGACGCCGCCCTCGAGCGCGTGGCCGCGGGCGAGGCGCTGGACGTCTTTTTGGGCGTGCAGCAGAGCGGCTTCCGCAACCTCGACATCAACCTGACGGCGTACGCGGCTGGGGTGAGCAGCGCCGACGACGCCGCCCCCCTCATTCGCATGGACGGCCTGCGCATGACGTCGCTGGCCGGGTCGATGCCGTCGGGCGGTGGCAGTGGCAGCGGCGCCAACGCCAACAACAACACCGACCAGCCCAAGACGTACTTCCAGGCCGAGTGGCGCCCCGACCCCGCGTTCCTGTCGTCGGCGCAATTCGACGACCTCTGCGCCCACCTGATGCCCGACGCCGCCGAGAGCGCCGCCCTGCGCCGCCTCGACCAGGGCGCCTTTTACATGGTCGACGCCGCCGTGGCGCAGGTGCCGCCCGACGTCGTGCCGTCGCTGACGACCAAGGGCCGCAAGCTGTACGCGTCGCTCCGGCGGCAGCGCGACGCCGTCCTGGCATTGCACGCGACCCAACCGAACGCCGCGGCCGCGCCCGTGCACGCCGACGACATTGCCTCGTGGCCCAACGCGTCGCCGGAGCAGCGCGCGGCGCTGCTCGCCGAGCTGGCGGCCACGGGCGCCGAGGGCCGGCTGCTGGCGGCGGTGTCGGCGCACATGCACGAGATCGTGCTGGGCACGGCCGACCCGCTGGCCGTCACGATGCAGGGCGACGTGCTGGGGCAGTACTACGCGCACAACCCGCGCATGGCGCGGCAGTACCAGCAGGCGGCGGTGTACGTCGACCTGCTGGCGCACAAGAACCCGCACATGCGCGTCCTCGAGATTGGCGCCGGCACCGGCGGCGCCACGCTGCCTCTGCTTCGCGCGCTGGGGGGTGGCGACGACGGCCGCAACACCCTCCCCCGCTTCACCTCCTACGACGTCACCGACATCAGCTCCGGCTTCTTCGAGGCCGTCCGCGCCAAGACGCTGCCCTGGGCGCCCCTGCTGCGCTTCCGCCGCCTCGACATCGAGCGCGACCCCGCCGCCCAGGACGTCCCCGCCGGCGCCTACGACCTCGTCGTCGCCGCCAACGTCCTGCACGCCACCCGCAACATCGCCCGCACCGTCCGCCACGCGCGCCGCCTGCTGCGCCCCGGCGGCACCCTGCTGCTCATCGAGCTCGTGCGCGTGCCGCAGCAGCGCGTCGCCACGGCCGCCGTCGGCAACCTCTTTGGCATCTTTGACGGCTGGTGGGTCGCCGAGGAGGCGCACCGCCAGGACTCGCCGCTGCTGGCGGAGGCGCAGTGGGACGCGGTGCTCAAGGCGGAGGGCTTCTCGGGGCTGGACGCGGCCGTGTGGGAGACGCCGGACGTGGCGACGCACCAGGGGACGACGATGATTAGTACGGCGGTCGGCAGTGCCGGAGCCGAAGGCGACGCCACTACAAAAGACGGTGCCGAAGGCGACGGCGCTACAAAAGACGGTGCCGAAGGCGACGTCGACGGCGACGTCGACAAGACGACGACAGAGACGACGGAAACGGAGACGACCAAGACGGCTGAGGACACAGAGACCAACACGACGACGACGACGACGACGACGACCACCACCACCACCACCACCACCACCACGACGCTCCCCCCCGCCGTCCTCGTCACCGACTCGGCCGCCAACAAGCCGTGGCTCTCCGCCTTGGCCGCCGCCCTCGCCCCCACCGCCCCCCTCCCCACCTACACCCTCGACGACGTCCCCCCCATCGCCGACAGCCAGGTCTGCGTCTTCTACCAGACCGACGCGCAGACGCTGGGCCCGCAGACGCCCGCCAGCATGGACCGCATGCGCGCGCTGTTCCTGCGGCCCGTCGGCACCAGCGGCGGCCGCGTGCTGTGGCTGACGCGCGGCGCGGCCGACGGCGAGAGCGAGCACGCGCCCGACCTGGCGCTGGTGCAGGGGCTGCTGCGCACGCTGCGCGTCGAGCTGGGCGGCCGCCTGGTGCATTTGGATCTGGATGTGGATGACGCGGCGGCGGACAAGACCATCCAGACGGTGGCCCGCGTGTTTGCCACGTCGTTTGGCGCCGCGTCGACCGACGTCGCGACCGACGGCCGCCCCGCCGACGTCGAGCTCGAGCTGGCCGTCCGCGGCCGCCACGCCACCGTGCACATCCCGCGCTACAACGAGGCCGTCGCGACGTCCGACTACGTGGCCGCGCGCACGGGCCGCCGCATCGTCGTGCCCGCGTCGCCCGTGCAGCCCGGCCGCCACCTGCAGCTCATGGTGGGCCAGCCGGGCCTGCTGGACAGCCTGTACTTTGACGACGCGGCCGATGCCGCAGCCGACCTCCCCGACGACCACATCGAGATCGACGTGCGCGCCGCCGGCGTCAACTTCCACGACGTCATGGTCGCCATGGGCCAGATCGCGACGCGCGCCCTCGGCCGCGAGTGCGCCGGCGTCGTGCGCCGCGTCGGCCGCGCCGTGACCTCCGTGCGCGTCGGCGACCGCGTGGCCGCGCCCGCCGACGGCACCATGGCCACGACGGTGCGCTGCGCCGCCTGGCGCGCGCAGGTGCTGCCGGACAGCCTGACCTTCGCGGCGGCGGCGGCGCTGCCCATTGTGCTGTGCACGGCGCTGCACGCGGTGCGCATCACGCAGCTGGCGGCCGGCGAGACGGTGCTGATCCACGCGGCCTCGGGCGGCCTGGGCCAGGCGCTCGTGCAGCTCTGCCAGCAGCGCGGCGCCGTCATCTACGCGACCGTCGGCACGCCCGCCAAGAAGCAGCTGCTGGTCGACCAGTACGGCCTCGACGCCGCGCACATTTTCAGCAGCCGCGACGACGGCTTTGCCGCCGCCGTCCTCCAGGCCACGGGCGGCGCCGGCGTCGACGTCGTCTTCAACGTGCTGGCCGGCGAGCTGCTGCGCGCGTCCTGGCGCTGCGTGGCCTCCTTTGGCCGCTTCGTCGAGCTCGGCAAGCGCGACCTCGGCCGCAACGGCCGCCTCGACATGGCCCCCTTTGCCCGCAACGTCACCTTTGTCGCCGTCGACCTCGTCGCCCTGCTGGCCGCCCGCCCGCGCCACGGCGCCGCCCTCTGGGCCGACAGCATGGCCCTCGTGCGCCAGGGCGTCGCCCGCGCCGCCGCCCCGCTGACGACCTACGCTTATGGTGACGCCGTCGCCGCCCTGCGCGCCATGCAGGCCGGCCGCCACGTCGGCAAGCTGGTGCTGGTGCCGGGGGACGAGGAGGCGGGGGCGGGGACGTCCACAACCACGACCACCACCCGCGTCATGTCCCCCCGCGTCCCCCCCGTGCGCCTGCGCCCCGACGCCTCCTACCTCCTCGTCGGCGGCCTCGGCGGCATCGGCCGCGCCCTCGCCGCCCGCATGGTCCACGACCTCGGCGCCCGCCACCTCATTATTGTGTCGCGCGGCGGCGTCGTCGCCGACGTCGCCGCCGACGCTGTCGAAAAGCTGCGCCGCGACGGCGCCCACATCCACCTCGCCTCCAACTGCGACGTCGGCCGCCCCGACCAGCTCGCCGCCGCCCTCGCCGCCGCCGCCGCCGCCGGCTTCCCCCCCGTCCGCGGCGTCGTCCACCTCGGCCTCGTCATGGAGAGCGCCCTCTTCCAGGACATGTCCAGCGCCGCCTGGAACAACTCCCTCTGGCCCAAGGTCGCCGGCACCTGGAACCTGCACCGCCAGCTGCCCCAGCAGCCCGGCGCCCTCGACTTCTTCGTCCTGCTCTCCTCCATGGTCGGCACCATCGGCAACCCCAGCCAGGCCGCCTACGGCGCCGCCTCCACCTTCCAGGACGCCTTTGCCCGCTACCGCCGCCGCCGCCGCCTGCCCGCCACCACCCTCGACCTCGGCATGATCACCGGCATCGGCTACGTCGCCGAGCACGGCCAGGTCCAGCAGACGCTGCGCGCGCAGGGCTTTGAGGAGATTGACGGCGACGAGTGCCTGGCGCTGATTGAGTCGGCCATGCGGCCAGACGGCCTTCAGGCCCAGGACGTCGCTGACAACACCGACACCGCCGACAATACCGCCTGGGCCGCCGCCAACTACGTCACCGGCCTCGGCCTCGGCCGCTACGCCGGCGGCGACCCCGCCCGCGCCATCTACCAGGACCCCCGCTTCGCCATGGCCCGCCGCATGGCTTTGCACAGCGCCGGGGGCACGGCCGCCGCCACCACCACAACGAGTGACAACGACACCCCCGCCCGCAGCCTCCGCGACACCCTCCGCCACGCCGCCGCCCGCGCCGACGTCGTCGCCGCCCTCGAGGCCGCCCTCCGCGCCAAAATCACCGCCCTCCTCATGCTCCCCCGCCCCGACGACCTCGACCCCCAGAAACCCCTCAGCCAGTACGGCCTCGACTCCCTCATCGCCGTCGAGCTGCGCAACTGGGTCAGCAGCGAGATGGAGGCCACCGTCCCCGTCCTCGAGTTCCTCGGCAGCCGCACCACGCGCTCGCTGAGCGGCTTCATTGCGCGCCAGTCGCGGCTGGTCAAGAAGGAGCTGGCGGAGTGAGGGGGGGTGGGGTGGGGGTGGGGTGAGGTTGGTGGGTGTTTGTGTGGTTGTGTGGTTGTGTGGTTGTGGTTTTGACTCTTCATTTCTTGTATTTTGTTCTTTTTTATTTTGCTGCTTTCTTTCTCTATTGTCATTTGTTATCTTGTTCTCCCCATCCATTGCGTCGTCGACAGGCATCGTGGTTTATTTTAGAGCTTTTTGCTTTTGCATTGACTGGTCTGTTTCCCAATGGCTCATTCGACATCTGTACTGTTCTGCTGTGCGCATGATTTACGTTGCTTTTTACAGACATTTCATAGTTTCCTTTACTTCAATGCATTGTTTAATACACCACAGAGAACGTAAATGGCGGATCAACCGTGTGCATCAGGGCTTCCGTGAATGTAGAGTATTCATCATTGCATTATTCATCTTATTTACATCACCTCCCTTTGGACCATCATACATTTCAAATGGAGACAAAGAAGCTACTGAAGTACGGAGCATGTTATCATCCAAGTGCCGTTTTGCTTCAGCCCCCCTCCTGTGGCTGTGCCGTTCTACGCCCGGCAGCTGCATGCATAGCCCTCCAACCATTGTCGGGCGCCAGCCAAATGCGACGTTGGCAGCCTTGTGCCGCCGCCGACGACTGGACGACTGGACGACTGGACGACTGGACGACGGGACGACTAGGAAAGTCGTCCACCGTCCACCGTCCACCGTCCATTGTCAACCGTCCACCGCCAACTCGACAACTCGACACCGCTTCAACGCGCCAACAACAATGGCAGCCCCGGTGCATTTGAGCGTCCAGCTCGACGACGAAGAGCGCGAGCTGGAGCGCCAGATTCTCGTGCTGGAGCGCAAAGCCCAGATGCGCCAGCGCCTGCAACAGCTACAGAAGGCCGACACCGACGACGACGACGACGCCGACGCCGACGCCGACGCCGACGCCGCACTCCAAAGCCTCGCTGCACTCGGGCGCAAAGGCAAGCACGTCACCGGACGCCTGCCACTGCACCAACAGCCACTGGAGGAGGAGCGAGAAGAAGAGGATCCAGACAAATTGCCAGACGCATTGCCTACGTCCACAGCCCTGGTCCGTCGGCCGGCGCCCCCCACCCCCTCCCCCGCCCCGCAACCCAAACAGGGCCGCCCGCTGTTCCGGCCCGTGACCATGCTTGGCTTGCTGGGCTACGTCGACACGGCCGAGGTCCCAGCCGGCGCCTCGCGCCCCTCACAGCGCCTGGTCATGCTTGCCATCGGCGTCGCCATCGATGCGCAGTTCGACCCGACCTTTCATGCCGTGCGCACGGGCCGCGACGGCGGAAACGGCGGCGGCACCGAGTGGACGCTGGCGGCCAGCGACGGCATGGCCGTGACGTGCTCGTACAGCCTGACGGCGGTGCGGCGCGACGCGGGACCGCTGCTGTTCAAGCCGCATAGCAGGACGCGCAGCCACAACGTGTGCGACCTGGCCGTCAACATGACGGCTGTGTTTGCGGGCCACCCGGCGCGGAAGGCCACTCTGGGCCGCCGGGACAAGACCAAGACGGCAGACAGCGTCCTGCTGCGGCGTGTGGTCCTGGCGCCCAAGATACACGTGACGGCGAACGACAAGCAGAGTCTGCAGAGGACCAGCGGGCCCGACGCGGCCAGCGGCGACCGCATCCGCATCCAGGGCTTCCGGAGCCGCGCCGGGCATCTGCCGCAGTGGACCAAGGCGTCGCCGCGCGAGCACCGCTTCGAGGACATGCTGCTCAAGTGGACACCGCCGACGGTCCCTGCGCCACCGGACGCGGCGCCTGTCGTGAGGCGGCCGCCCACGACGGCCCCTGCGCCACCGCAGGGGGTGTCTGTCTTGGGGCGGCTGTCCAACTTGACAAAGTCCAAGTCGAAGACGACGACGACGACGACGACGACGACGGCAATGACGACGCCGACGCCGACGCCGACGCCGAACCCGGCGTCAGCACCACCACGGCCAGCCAGCGACGCGCGCGCCCGCGACGCAGATCCACCAGTCGACCGCAGCCACATCCACCTGCGCATCGAACTCCTCGCCGACGTCGGCAACGGCGAGTGGCTCAAAGTCGCACGCCGCGAGTCGGAACGCCTGACCATCCGCCATGGCGGGTCCCTGGATCCACACGAATGGACGCCGACAGAGGGGACAGCATAGCGTGCGTCGCGTGTCCCCGGCTGCGATTATGCCTCGTCTTGGGCGACGGAGACACGCCGTCGTTGTTATTGCTGGTGACCAAGGAAGTTTATTTGTATTCATTACCCAGAAAAACATAGTCATCCAGTGCCAGCGTCGAATGCAGTCCAGCAGCGCTTCTCGTGCCTTCAAACATCGATGCCTCTGCTTCGGACCCTGAAAGACGGCCCTTGCCGGGACTACGCGGGTAGGGTGGGTCCCGTCTAGACACTAGTCTGTTTCGGGCGAGCGCACCTGCCAATCTACATGTACCCACGCCGACCGACTTTCAAATTCAAACTTCACAAAGCTCCAGAACGACCACGTCGTACGCCCATACGGTAGTATGGGCTTTGACTTGGTATTTCAGGCGGGTTAGGAAGTCGGCAGGTGTAGGCTGGTATACAGGTACGAGAAAGACTGCAGGTACGACAAAGACTTGTCTTCATAGATTGTCGTCGCCGCCTAATAATATCGTTGTCTACTAAGTGCCCTAAATACTCATATGTGTAGACACCGGCGACGGTCTACCATTCTGTACAATGATTCCACGCTGCCACGACCGTCATTCATAGTCCGACTACGTCGTAGGGACTCTCAACCCCCCCCCCCCCCCCACCTCCCCACCACCACCTACTCCGCCTTGACGCTGGCCTCGACGTCGCTCGAGCACAGCCCAAACGACGCGCCGGCAGCCGAGATCGTCGACCGTGGCCCCGCCGCCGCCGCCTCGTCGTACTGCGTCTGGTTCCAATAGAGCTGCGTCACGTTGGTGTAGCCCTCGACCGGCACCCACTGGAAGCCCTGGATGTGCACGGGCGTCGACGAGGGTGCGGCGCCCGCCGCCGCCGCCGCCGCCGCCGAGGACGAGGACGACGGCAGGTTGTACCACATGAAAAACCCGTACGCCGCATAAAAACCCCACGTCGTCTCGCCCGCGCCCAGCGTCGCGTTGCCGCCGTCGACAAACCCGACAGGGGCAAACGCGCCCTTTGTCACGTTGATGAACAGGTTCTGGTCGAGCGACGTGTAGTCGTGGAAGCCGTCCTTGCGTGCCGGCCGGATGGGGTCCAGCGGCGCGCCCGAGTGGCTGGTCACCGACACTGCTGCGTGTGAGAAGGGGACATAAACGAGCGAGCATACAACGAGCGAAGCGAGGATACAAAAAACCTACAGTACAAGGGGAACGTGTCCTTGGCGGCAAACGCGTCCAGGCTCGTGGACGTAGTGCCGTCGCCCGTCGTGTTGCGGTAGATGAAGCCTTGTTCACGTTAGTTGTCGTCCGAGAGCACATTGTGCTTGCTTGTACTTTGCTTCTGTCCCGACGTACCGTCGGCATAGATGTTGTCGGTGCAGACCAGAACCGAACTAATGGCCGTGGATCCGGCGCCGCGAGCAAGACCGGCGAGCGACAGCAACGGCGCCGCGACAAGCGAGGTCCGTTGTGACAGCATTTTGCTTGTTTTGTCTTGGAGGATGGAAAGAAAAGTATTGCTCAGGTGCGGAACGTGAATGAGGATGGCCCGGATATTTAAACACAATATCAGCTGCCCGGGTAAACGAAGAGCCAACAAAAACCAATAAGCACCGCCGGCGAGGGAAGGGAAATACGGAAACAATTTATATCTCCCGCTCTAAACGAGTCGCCGTCTGCTTCTCCAGTAAACAGAATCGTCCCGTGTGTCCAGGTGATGGGTTTCTGATTGACCATTTGGTCATGCCTTACAATTCGTCCCTTGTTGTCACCCGCACTTTGTCCTTTGGCCGTCCCCTCGGGCACTCTCTGCGTCGCCCTCGCCCCTTTCCCCCCACCCGTCTCTCTCGTTTGTGATGTGCGCTTTGTTTCCTGGATCCCGGTTCGCGCTGACCCAGCGTGCAAGCGGCACAGTCGTCGTCATCTATTTTTTTATATCTGCAACCACGGCACGCTCTTGGCACGCTATCATCCTCTCTCCAGGGGATGCAGTCGAACTGTGCTCACTGTGCCTCGCCATACTCTACATATACATGCGTGTCATGTGTGGCATACACAAACTCAGAGTACCGTCAAGGCAACGTGGACGGGAGAAGGAAGCGTTGGGTCGAAACAAAGGAACCCAGACAACGAGCCAAATCGGTCAGCCAGCAACCTCCAACGCCGCGGTCGACAAATCAGATGTCGCCATGAACGAAACCAAAACATGCACGTTTTAGGGGATCGACGGAATTACGGATGGGCGATGGGCGCAGGGGGCGGCACAAACAAATAGCGAGCAATGCGAACCCACGACTTGGAACCCAGAACCTGGAACCAAGGACCAAGAACCAAAAACCCAGAACCGCAGAATCAAAAAAAAAAAAAAAAAATCAAGCCAAACTCAAAGACGCAGGGCCGCCTGGCCGAGGAGACGCCATATTGGACCGTCCGTTCCTCCGATGATGCCGGACGAAATAAGGGCAAAGGCCAGAGAAAACAACAATTTTGGTCCGTGGTCGCTTACACGGTCAAACCTTGACGTTGGGGGCGCCGCCGTTGTGGCTGCGCTGTGGAGCAGCGTCGCCGCGGCCCCAATTGGGCGACTGGCCCCGCTGAGATCTGTCGTTGCCCGCCGGAAAACCGGCATGGGGGCCAAAAACGGGAGGTTCTGTACGGGCATGTCGAGTCAGCTGAGGCAAGCAATACTCTTTGGTCTACGGAGGAATACATTAGAAGTAGTCCGTACTGCGCATATCAAAATCTAATGAAATGCAGGACACCTAATAAATTAAGCTTTCTTCGCGCCGCTTCACGCGCACTTAGAAGGCATCAATTTGAAAAGGATCGGCAGCAGCTGGAAGAACCATAACCAGGTCATGATTAACCAGGCAAGATGAAAACAAGCAATTTTCCAGACTCGAGGATCGTCCGCCAGGCGGTCTTTTGACAAGATGCGCACATCCCTGCTCACATCATGCGTGGGCAACCGAAGACGGGAGAGCGGTCTTGGCGGCTGCGCTTCGTCCTGTCTCGTTTTCTCGTTCCGCCCTTCTTTCGCCATTCGAAAGGGCACGACGGCAGGGATGACGCGGATGCCGTCGACACGCGGTGACGACACAGGTTGCGTCTGGGTCTGTGCTTCTCCACTGGCCGGGACATCTATGCACATCGTACGCTCAGCAGAGGTTGTGCTGGGGCACGCACTGTTCCTGACGTTTGGTAACCCATTTGTCATAACCAAGCTCTTGTTGGAAAGCAAACTAATCATACAATGTGCCAATAACGTAAGCTGCAACTGCATGTTTCACTAGTCTGCCGTCTCTGGATCCAGTGCGTCGTCCCACTCCCACGTTGGGTTTTTGGACGGGTTAGAGCGGATGCCGATCAAGGAAGGGAAACCGCGGCGTAAGGTAAAACTGTTGTGCCGTTTAAAGTATTATTGAAGGTTGAAGGGGTTTTTATGCCTCTTCTGATATAAGATTTTTTTCTTTTTATTCTTTTTTTTCGTTTCTTTTTTTTTTGCGCTTGTCTGAATTAAGTTCACTTTCAAGGGAAAAAAAAAAAAGAAACAAAAAGAGACAAAAAAGAATTATGAAAGAAGTAAGTATCCTCAGTAAATTCAAACAAGTCTTCTGGATTGTAAGAGTCAGTTTACTGTACGAAACAGATCGAGAAGAGATCAACAGCGAAGTTAAGAGAAACTAACGGTCAAAAAAACATAAACGAATGGATGATGAAATGAAAGGCTGAAGCTTTGTCGTAGTACAGCCAACGAGTCGCTCAGAATGGACTGAAGTATGGACATGTTCGTTGTAAAGAGATCGACGTACACATACACATCTCGAGTTGAAGAGCCTCGTAAAATGACAGCGACCAACCAGTGGCGTCGCGGCTTCAACGGTGTAAACAAGTAAGCTAATCAAGTCTTCTTCTTCCCGTCTCCTCTATTTGTTGGCTAACTGGCTAACCCGATCGTGTATTCTGCTTACAGATTTGCACATTTCATGCCCTGATTTATGTGTGTATTCGTTACGATTTGGCTCCTCTACAAGCCTCAGTACAGTTTGACCATGCTGTCCAAGCTGTTCCTGTCGACAGCATCTCTTGTTCATCAAAGAGAACGATGACTCGTCCTGTATGGTCATATCTCAAGCTCGGAAGCATCACGTTCATCTCTTTTAGTTGCCATGAAAACATGTCACGTCTCCTTCCTCGCGAACCGTTTAGTCTCGAGTGGAAGGAAAGCTTTCCGAGGCGTCAAAAGGGGAAACCGCCAGGCTTAGCCTCCCGGCTACACGCGCCTTCCCGAGCGTCCCCCGCGGGGCGGAGCGAGTCCACATTGGCGCCAGCCCCACCACATGTTTGCTCACCTTTACGGTGGCCACAAGATGTTTTGACGCTGTTTGCGTCCTTTGGGTCTGTTGGTCTCGTCATTCTTGATAATTCTCGTGTCCCAGCCGTGTTGCGACATCGAGGTTGGGGCTGTAAGTGTCCTTCTCAAACTTCGAGCCCACACCAAAAGGGCCTCCTCACAAATATTGAGTGCCGCTACGTGCCTCGTGTTGTTTGTGCTCTGACTCGAGTTCAATGCCCAAAACGGGAGCGCCTATCTTTCGTCTTGTCAGCTCATTGACGGCCTTGTCGATTTGAAGGCTACAGTACATACCGACATTATGTATGCATGCCGTGGGGTGCGTTGGGCTTCGACATACATGACGGCACATAAACCGTCGCCTTTTTCTCACAGTTGGCGCCTTTTTTACAGACGCTTCCCCTTTCAGATCGTTCCTGGACTGTCTGTCCTGCAATCACCCCAACACCTGCACACCTTTCCTGCTAAATGTATGAGGGAAGGCCCATGTTTATGTAGGCGACTCGGCCTGGCAAATCGTTGGCCATCATAAACCGCGGCCCACTGCACATTCCGAAACCACTAAACAGTTTTGGACCGCCCTCCGATAGGCGCCTTGGGCCAGCTTGGAGGCCTGGCCTGAGGGTGCAAATAGAGGGTGAGGCTGAACCGTGACCTGCCATGATTGGCGCGATGCTGCGCCTTCCTAAAGCACCACCAGATGTGGACTAGCGCGGTCACGTGTGGTATATTTTGGGTAGCTCTTTCTCCCGCGCCTGACTGGTGAAGAAGCCCAAGCTAGTCCAAAGGAGGCCTAGCGTGATAAATAGTGGGCTCTTCCTTCCCCAAGACTGCACTTTGCACGCAGGAGCACTGCCCGTAGGCCTGGCACCATGGCCGGCGGCTAAAAAAGGCGACAGAAAGGCTGACGATCAAGCACTTTGTACAAAAGAAGGGCCCTGGGCGTAAGGCAGAACGCATGATTCGCCTCGACTTCGTCGTCTTTCCCTTTTGCCATTTTCAAACCAATTCACCGATTCACCCTGCTTTCCTTGACGATCGTTGAGCTTCTTGTCAGGTTACTCCATTTCCGTCGCCACTCGTACCTTCCCTGGCTGGTTCTCGCTTTGTTTACGGTGAAGCTGCTTGCGCCTGCCTGCTATCTCTGTTTGTATTGGTCGCTCTTTCCCCTCGTTCGCACAACCGCAGCCATATCGCTGTATCGCTGTTTCCCTTTGTCTCCCATTGCGCCTTCTGTTTCTCCTTGCCTTCTTTGAGCTTTGTGTTTGCCCCTTTTCTTCGCCCTCGATCTTAGCTCCTCGCCCATTCTTCGCCTCCGCTGCCGCTTCACCGTGATTCCATCGTCGCCTCAGGCGTCTGCCTCTCCCCCACAACAGCGCGCTCGTCTCTCGCCCGGCCCTACTCGACCTGCCCCATCCTTGCCGCGCTTGACTTGGAGCACCTGTCTGGCCCATTCCACAGCTCAACCGCATCGCCCAGAGGCATCTCTCCGCTGAGCCGAGCTCGACCAAGTCCACTCCACTCTCCGTTGCCAAAGGATCCTATGGACCATACCACGAACAATGTCATGAACAACCTCTTCCACAACCCTCCCTTTTTCGGGCACGATGAGACGGAACCGGCGTCCACCGCAGGGCCGTTATTCGCCCCAAGGTCGTATCCCACCAGCGGCATGAGCATGGCGGCCGGCGGACACGGAATCTCGGAGCATTTCGTTGCTCCAGCCATGTTGCGTCCGGGCAGTAGCTCCAGCTACCATCGGCCGCCATCCCAGGGCAACACGTCGTTCCTCGGCTTGAGCAGACCGGCCACGCCTTCATTGCAGCCGCTCGCCATTCCCGGTGGAAGCCATTTGTTTCCACAGCAAGGCATGCAGCACGGTTCCCAACTTGGTGGCTATTTGGGTGGCCTGCCGCCTTCTCGTGAGTTTGGCTTTCCCACAATGCAGGAAAGCCCAAGTCCTGTCTACAATCAGACCGACAGCCATGGCTCGACGCCGGTCAGCGCCCGGCATTTATTCTCCGCGCCGCCACGGCCTGGCTTCTCGTTTGCCAACCGAAACTTTCCTGTCAACAACGGCTCTTTGAGCGCCGGTGGGTTCTATGGCATGCCCAACGGCAATCCGTTTGGCAACGTCAGGCACAGCGGCGTCCCTGTCGGCCCGGTCTTCGACCCGTCCACCGGCGAGACCAGCCACAACACAATGCAGGCCTACCCGTCCCCTGCCTCTGCCACTCTCATGTCCCACAACCTCTCTCAGGCATCCCACACCTCGCATCTCTCTGTTCACTCGGCACCCCCCTCAGCGACGGTCGCCTACCAACCCCAACCCTTCCTCTCCACCTACGCGAGGCCTCACCACATGGCAGGCGCCTCACCGGCAGGGATGTACCTGCCCAACGGCCTCCAGCCGTCTCTCCTCCCCACATCACCGTCGCCTTTCTCCCCCACACAAGACAACGGAGAGGTCCTCTATGGCGTCGGCGTACAAAACATGCCCTCTGCCGTGGCTACGCCACTCTCGTCGCCGATGCCCCAGGGCTTGGCCCATGCGGACTTTGTTGTGTCCCAGAACTCGCCGGACGTCGACTTCGTGCTGCCCGAGGCCGAGTTCTCCCAAACCACAGTCAATGCGCTTGTGGAGGCGAACAGCCAGTACGCGCCATCGCTGCCCGTCCTGACGAGCTTGCAAAGTCAGACTGCCCAAGAGCCACTTCCGCAACCGGCCCACGGCGGCTACGCCCCTTCTGTCCACCACCACCCTGCCACGCCAACGCGCAAGCCGAGTCAGTTTACGGTGACCACGGACAACAGCTCCGGCCTGGACTCGTCCTCGCCCTTGTCGTCGGTCTCGGTGGCAGCCGCGGACAGCAATCCACGCCCCAAGCTCCGCTCGGCTCCTGCATCGGCGGCCGGGGACGCCGCCATGACGAAAAAAGTGGCGGGCGTGCCCGGTTCCATGCAGAACCACTTCACCGTCGGCATCGGCAGCCACGACGTCGACCATGCCGAGGGCAGCAACCCCAAGCGACGCCGCTCCGACGACGTCGATGGCACCACGGCCTTGTCCAAAAAGATGGCCAAAGGGAAAAAGGCAGACGGCATGAGCTGCGTCCCGTGCGCCATAAAGCGGAAGAAGGTATGTTTTCCGGTCACAATCTAGCCATGGATCGCCCATCCCCTTAAAGCGCTTCGTCTGACATTGGCTTCTTTTTAGTGTGACAACGGTTCTCCCTGCGACAAATGCCAGAGCCAGACGACGGCGTACCCCATATGCGTCAGCCAAGACTTTTCCGAACAAAATGTCTTTTTAGACGGTGCGTAAACAAAACACAGACACATGCATGTTCCAGATCGCATAGCCGAGTACGATGCTAACAGGACGGGCACGTGTAGGTCTTCGCAGCGATCTGAAACAAAAGGCAATCGAGATGATTGCCGGTGACAAGACCATGTCCATGAACTACACGTCAGACCTTGGCTTTCCACTTGAGCTCTTGTCGGAAGTCAAGTTCGGAAACGGCGACGTGTACAAGCCGCTCCTGATGGGCGATCCTTCCGAGGACAAGTCTCTGAACAAACCGTTTTACCAAGCTAGCATTCTCTTGCAGGCGCACGAGTTTTTGACGTTGCAGTCCAACAGCGGCCACCCCAACGCACTCAACTTTACGCCGGAGGTCGAGGACAACCTGCGCCTCATGCAGGCCCTCAGCGCAGCACGCGCATTCCGCTTCATCAAGAAAATATTGAACAAGAATCGGATGAACGACGAGACGCCGAAGCGCAGCAGACGCGCGCTCAATCTGCTGATCCGACTCTGCATGTTCTTTGAGCAGACGCTCGCGTTCGAAAAGATGCAGCGCAAGGAGGCGCTGCCGTTGCCCGACAAGCTGGCTGCGCAGCATCGGGACCTCTCGTACCACCTTGCGTACCGCGTGCGCTTCATGGCAGACTACACCTACGGCGAGCAGAGCGGCCTGTCCAAGTTTGTGGAAATCAACACGGACAGCGTCAAACTGAAAGAAGGATTCTGGGACAAGCTCCAGGCTCTGCGCACGGATCCGTCGCGTTTGTTTACGGACCCAGCGGCCGTCCACCCCGGTGAAGAGGCCGGTTATGCCGTGGAGAAGCATCCCATTGCGCCGACAGGCGCGCCCGGACATGGCGAAGCGTCCGGCACCTTGGCCACACCGGCCGCCGCTGTCGACACAGCGCCCAGCTCGCCCACCTCGGCAGACCGACCACATATTCTTGTGACCCGCCCTACCGGCTTCGGAACACCGGGACCGAACAAGACGGACAAGTTGACTGCCAATCTGGGTCGCTTGGGGCGCAAAGAGAGGAAGCGGAAAGACGACGACATGTGGGTTGACGCACGCGACATCCCGGATGCCGACATCATCTTTTGTGTGCGCGCGCCTGTCCACGACGACAACTTTGACGCACTCATCGGCATGATGCATGACGTGCATATTGGCCTCGGCGAAGGCAGCGCCCATGGTGGCACGCCACACCCATCGCACCACGCCCAGCAGGTACACGATGATGGCCAGATGTTCTGCACCAGTCCCGTCGGCGACGACTTGCAGTGGCCGCCGCCCAGCGATGCCCGCAGCCCGAGCGACCTCTTTGACGGTTACGACGTGAGCACAGGCAGCGTCCACAACAGCTTTGCCGATGGCCCCGGGGACACTGGGGACAACAGCGTCGTTGAGCTCGACGGTCTCTATGACATGGACGGGGACTGTGTGCTGGCCGCCAGCTTCCGTGCGGCCCAGGATGCGGACGACGCCGACCATCGCTTCGACTATGGCACCGAGAGCGCTGTCGGCGCGAGCGGCGCTGCCGTGCATCCCGACCTCCTCACCCAGGAGGCCGACGCGATCGCTGCGTTGCGCCAGACGCCCCAGCTCGCACCAGGTCCAGCGGCTGTCGAAGCTGACGCAAGCGTTGATGCTGGCCTTGCTCTCGCTGCTCCCGCCACCCTCTCTGCTCCGTCTGCTCCGGCTGCCCTCTCTGTGCCCTCTGCTCCCACTGCTCCCTCTGCCCTCTCTACCTCGTGCCTCTCGTCTGCCCCAACGAGCGAGACCGGATCCCTACCTCGGCGCCCCTCATCGGCCCGGTCCTCCCTGATGCTGGCCCGCACGCACAGCATCCGCACACTGGCCAAAGGCAAGCGTGTCGTGAAGAAGCTGCTGGGCCGCAAAGGCCAATAACCTACTTTACTTTTTCACCTTTGAATTTCGTCCATCTATGTTCCAAAACGGCCCTGGCGTTTATGTCTTTGTTTTTACTTTGCTTCTTACTCTTTTCGCCAGCAATTTACTTAGTGCAGACGTCGCACCCATCCGCGACGAGTCTCTTGCAGCCACGCACCTGCTTTGGAGGTTCCGTGTTTTTTATCATTTTATGCGACAACGAATATATGGCATGCGGCATGGGTGTCATGGGCAAAAGCACTGGCGTTTTTTGTTGTGGTCGATTTGGGTTGATTTGATTTGGTTTACTTCGTTTTGGTTTCTATCATACCGATTGTATTGGCTGTTCCTATTTTGATTTTGATTAATGCTATGTCTTGCGTTCTCATGCTTGCCTCTTCGTTTTGCCTTGCATTTTCACCATAATTTAGACAGCCATAGCGCGTTTGCTATTGGTAGCAAATGTTGAGTTCCGAGTTCAAAATCTTTTAGATGTTCAGAAATCAGATGCAAGATAAAATCAAAGTGTTTCATAGACGCAGACTATTCCATTCGCCAACGCGGTAGCGGTGCAGTGAGGGGACAAATGCAAAATGCCAGAAACAATGCCATTGTAATTAATGCTCTAGGCTGTCAGAGACAGAAACAGATGACCAAACAGAAGCAGAAAACAAGAAAGAAACAAACAAACAAACAAACCATGTCCCAGAATACCCGTTGCCATAAACTCATGCCCCGTGCAGTCTACCGAGAAGAAAAAGGAATAAAAAAAATAAAAAAGAGACACAAAGAACGACCCTTTACAGGATCCGGACGCGGACCTGGATCAGGCCGGGCGCGGCCAGGGTGGCGGCGGGCACGGCGTCCGGGTTGGCAAAGTTGTTGCCGGTGGTGAGGGAGGCGATGGTGAGGCCGTCGAGGACGAACTCGGAGTAGGGGAACTCGGCCTGGAAGGAGATGACGTTGCCGTTCCAGGCGACGTCGTGGATGGGGACGCTGGCGGGCAGGTTCTGGCCGGAGAAGTAGGTGACAAAGAGGTTCTTGGTGGCGGAGTCGGCGTTGCCGTAGTAGGGGCCGGCGGCGGGGACGCCGGTGAGGTCGGCGGAGAAGGTGAGGTTCTGGTTGAGGGGGGTGACGTCGCCGCCGCCGGCGACGGCGAGGGTGGGGAAGATGGGGATGGGGATGGTGGCCTTGATGTCAAAGGGGCAGGAGACGACAAAGTCCTGCAGCGCGGAAAAGGCAAAGGGCGCGACCGAGGTGGTCAAAAAGGGCTTCTCGGAGGGTTTGGCGTTGAGCAGGCTGCGGAAGAAGCCGTTCTGCTCGCCCTCCTGGCCGATGACGGAGCCGACGGCGCGCACGGGGCCGTGGTCGCCGTTGGTGGACAGGCCCTGCTGGGCGTCCTGCAGGGTGCCGAGGACGACACTGGTAAACGTCTCGGCGAGGCCGAGGGCGCCGATCAGGTCGGTGGTGGGGAACTTGTAGGTGCAGGGCGCGGGCACGACGCCGCCAAAGTGGCGCACGACGTTGCCAGCGTTGATGGCGTGCAGCTCCTCCTGGGCCAGGATGGTGTGCAGGACGCTGAGGATGGAGGCCTTCTCGGCGCCAAAGGGGATCTGGAAGCCGGACAGGTCGTTGGTGATGTTGTAGATGAGCGAGTTGAAGAAGGCGACCTCGAAGTTCTCGTTGAAGTTGATGAGCTGGAAGATGGGGATGCTGCTGGCGTTGAGCGCGGGCGGCGGCGGCGCGTTGGAGAGGGTGCCGCCAGACGCGATGCTGATCTGCTGGAGCTGGACGGCGCTGGGGGTCGGGAAGCCGTCGGCGGGCAGCTGGGAGGCGGCGGGGTAGGCGAGGGCGCCGGAGGCGAAGACGGTCGCGGAGAGGAGGTTCTTGTAGAGCATTGTGGCGGTTGGGGGGGTGGAGGTGGAGGTGGAGGTGGAGGAGGTTGTGAGGTATGAATAGGAGGAAAGAGAGGGAGGGAATATGAATTAAATTAAAGCTGTCAAAAGAAGACAATGGCAAGATGGGATGAGGTGAAGAAGAGTGGATGGAGACACGACATGGACGATGTAGAAGGGGTGGAGGAGATTAGTTATATACAAAAACGCGAACAGAAATCAAATACTCCGTACATTCGTATACTGCCGACATCAGATGCATCGACGTAGGTGAGAAGTGAGAAAGGGGCAGAGCTGGCCGTGGCCGTGGACTGTTCACTGACGTTTTCCGGCTCAAAGAAGACCATCCTGGTCGGCCATCTCACTTACACCCACTCTTCCGCTATTGCTCTCCTGGGAAGGATCTTCCTTTGTTTGCACCATTGTCGTTGGCTCCACCGGAACGTGGGTGATCCGGCAAAGCCACGATCCCAGAATAACGGGCCTGTTTACAGTGTAGGAATCGAGAAACAAAAATAAGCTAAAGTAAAAAAGCTTAGCTTTGATGACGGCCTGACAGACAGCATGGGTCTGAGGCGTGCGCCAACAAGGCCTGTCGCTGTTGGTAATGTCATGCTGCGCGCTCGTTCGTCGGCGTCTTATTGGCTGTGCCTAAAAAAGACAGAGGCGGGAGACAGAGTGGCCGTCAGCCCACCAACAAAGGATTATTTTTAACATGGGGGCTGAGCTCAAAAGAACCCAAACGAAACAGCGTGTCCAGGGGCAGGTGCGTCTGTGCCTACGGTGTATTATGTGCGTCTGGGTATATGTCTGTCTGTGTCCGCCTGCGTCCGCCTCTCGCGCACGGAACTTTCGGAAATGCTGCGCTGCCTCCGCACTGGAACAGTCTCACTCGCGTCTGTCTGCAGCCCAGTCGTATGGCGTCGTAAAGTCGTAGGAAATGAGTCTGTGCCTTTGACCCTTTTCTCTTGCCGTCCCCTGCGTCCTCGACAAATCTTACGGTTCTCACCATGCTGGCAGCTAGTCCTCTTTGGTCCTCTGTTGCCCTCTTTGGCCCTTTTTCGTCCTTTTGGTGGAGGATTCTCACCTCGTCTGACACCCACAAGTTGCGATATTACCTCAGAGTGCGCTGTCTTTGGGCGGAACTGGCTCCGAGTTGCACACAGCCAGCAGAATAAAATAACACTCGCGTCTCTCCGGTGTCTATGTGGCTTGGGCAAACAGGGCTCTACGAATTACGAGTACGACGCTGTGAAAAGAAGCTTATGACAAGCTGTGGCCCGTTCCAAACGCCAGGCTCGAGCCTACGACTAGACCGAACGCGGATTGAGAGCCCTCGCCAGCGACGCGACCATGATTTTGTTGGACAGCGCCTTCGGAAGCACGCGCAGCCGTCGACACAAGCGCCGCACAGTGGCTGCTAGCGAGCGGCGAACGGTTTCTCGGAAACGTCTGTTCCGGCCGATCGTCTTTGTCACGGTCGTCTTTGTTTCTCGACAAAGCAGGAAAGCAGGAAACAAAAACAAGAATATAAGAGAGACGAAAAGAAGAAAGAAGAAAGAATGAAGATAGTTGCGCCGACTGAAGAGTCGGCATTTGACATCTATCACCCCGAATTTGGCATCTCGAACGTCCCTGGTCACTGGAGTACATGTACGTCGTACGTCCTTCGCCAGGCCGCACTGAAATGAACGTCAGAGGTCAGGTCAGCTCGCTCTCACCCCATTCCCCACTGGACTCCGCAACAGGCACCGCGGCCTCGTCTCGTCCATGGCCGTCCCTGTCGTCTGCTTCGCCTTTGGTTCATCTCACTCCTTTCGTACGTCGTGCGTCGTACATGTACGCCTGAAAAAGGCAATTAAATTGATGACCAACTGCCACACCCCGGTACCACCGTAAATAGTCGTCTCGAGCCACAGACGACGTGACAAGGGACCCAATGGCGCCGCCGTCAAGAGGAAATTGCTGCTGCGCGCACAATCGCCTCGGCCCCGGCCAAGTTGGCCGTGCTGTCAACCGTCGACTCCTTTCATCTTGTATGTACCGCGTACATCGTACTGGCGTGATATTTGAAATGGTCAACGGCAAACAACACAGACAAGACGGAGCTTGCGCCACAGTCTCTGCTTGCCATGCTGCAGGACGCCATAAGCCAGAAAGACAGTCTTTTCGCGAACAGTAAGACATGTCGCTGGTCTCTGAATTCATCACTCTCTCTCACGTAATGGACGCCGTACTTTGTACACATGTATCTTACAAGACGCTGTTCCAATCGCCTTCGGCGGCGATGTCAGTCTTTGTCAGCCGCGTCTCGAGCTGAAGAGGAGTGTCCAACTGCGTAGGCGCTCAACAAGTTTATTTGCTGCGCAATGGCCCCAGCTAGAAACAGTTTCCTCTCATCTTTCATTGATTTTTAATTCATATTTTTATAAATAGTTTATATGTATTTCAATATGCACGGTTTTGGAATGCAAATATTACGGATTTTAGTCGTATATACTCCGTATGTTGTTGTCTTAATATGAGTTGTGGGTAGCGAGAAACCAATGTTTACTGTATGATAACTAGTCAACGTGGAGAACAATGCAATAAAACAACTGCAAGTATACATGTCAGAGAGAAATCGATTTCGTTACTAAATCATCGATTGAGCGTGCCTTACTGCCAAAGAATGCATCGTCAAATCAACAGAATGAAGAACTGGGAGCAGCACGCAGAGTCATTGAAAGAACAAAAGAGCAACCTGTCAACGTGTCGTTAGCAGAGAAAAGTGCCAAAAGAAAACCAGGCAAAATAAAATCATAGAAAAGTAAAAGAATAACCTGACGACTTGTCAGACATCTGAAACAACCATCATCACTCGATGCCCTTCACCCGCGGCCAATACTCGTTGTGCCTCATTAAATGTCCCACCAATTCTTTTTGGTCGTGCTGCTGCCACTGCCACTGCCACTGCCACTGCCACTGCCACTACCACTACCACTCCCACTCCCACCCCCCCTCCCATTTTCCCTCCCAAGGACACCGTCCCCACCGTAGGTGTAGGGACCATAGCCGCCCGTGCGCGTGTCGTAGCTCCTATAGAAACTGGACCCGTAGCCCGTCAAAGTGTCAGTGCTCAAGGACGAAGACCCGTACGTCGGCCCCACATGGGCCAGACGGTATGGGGCGCCGCCGCCGGTGGCCGAGCCGCCGGTGGTGGGAATGGTGGACAAGGGCCCGCCGACGCCGTAGGCGTTGAGCAGGGCGGTGCCCGTATTGGGGCCGTAGCCCTGCAAGCCGTACTGCGAATAGGGCGAGGACGTGCTGCTTCCGCTGGTGGCGGTGCTGCTGCTGGAGGATGCGCTGCTGAGGCTGGGGACCCAGCTGCTGCTGCTGGCACCGGACCCGGAGCCGTATCCAGAGGTGGACCCCGACCCGATCCCAGAGCCGATCCCCGACCCGATCCCAGAGGTGTACCCAGAGGTGTACCCAGACCCGTAGGGGGCGGAACTGCGCAGCGGGGATGACGACGACGACGACGAGGACGTCGCGGGCAGCAACGGCACCCAGCCGGACCGGCCCGGCCGAATCGTCGAGCCGCTGCTGCTGCTCGAGCCCCCCGAAGTGGTGCTGCTGCTCAGCCGCGACGGCGAGCTGTACGTCCCGGAGCCGGATCCGATGTCGCTGAAGAGAGGGCGGCTGGATGAGTAGCCGGAACCCGCGCCGCTGCCGATGCCGCTGAACAAGGAGCTGCCGGATCCCGAGCCCGAGCCCAAGCCGGCGCCGAGGCCCGACGACGTGGAGCCCGCACCATACCCAATGCCGCTGAAGAGGCCGCTGCTCGAGCTGTAGCTGCTGCTGCCAAGGCCACTGCCGAACGCCGACGAGGAACTGCCAAGAGCAGACGAGGAGCTGCCCAGAGCGGAGCTGCGGCCCAACGCCGAACTGGAGCTGCCGCTGGAGCGGGAACTGGAGCCACCGCTACGACGGCTGGATCCCGACCGCGAGCTCATGTTTGGTTGGGCAGATTTGTGTTTGCGTCTGGTGGAGGATGAGGTCGACGTTGATGTTCTTTTGTAGAGGGCGTAGGACGCACACAAAACAAAAGAGCATACCGAGACAACGACGGCGGCTCTATTTATACCGTCTTGGGAGGATATGTAACTTATCCAACGGGTGCTGTACATACCTGTATCACGATGTTCGTTGTGCCGTCTGTGTTGATGGACGTGGTGGCGTCCAGGTCCATCGAAGGAGTGAAGTAACAACAGAGCGGAGGAGAAAAGGGACACAGGAACAGACCGTCGGTGAACGAACAACAAGGCTGGCAGTGAACTGGGTCGATACGGGACTCGAGTGCATATTGTGTCATTAATATCTCCAAAAATGGGTGAAGCAATGGATGCTCAGTATCGACAAAACAAAGTAAAAACCAAGGTATACCGCCGAAGCTTGTCTGGCTGGTACATCTCGGTTTGTAGTCGCAAAATATGTGCACAGCCAGAAAACACACGGCCGTGATGGTATGGTCAAGTCGTTGTCGACGTGGTAGCCGGTTGTAAGGTATGCAGTTCCAGCAGCAGCAGTATGTATTTCATATGCACATCATGGCGGCCCAGAAGGCCAAGCTCATCTTTACAGTCTTTTCATATGTGGCACAATCATGTCGGCAAAAGATGCAATACACATTCAACGTAAATTGTCGCTTAGCTACTCTCGTGTCTATTGCTAGCCTCCATCTCCCGTCTTTTGGTACCAACAATGCCACATCCCAGTGTAGGTGCTGCGTCCATTGTTGCATATCAAGTGAGAAACATGCGGTCCACCATAATCCACAGGCCTTCATAAACTGAACTCTCAGACCGCGGAGCATAGACGGATATGGTCTTGCGAGTTCCCACAAACGAAGCATCCAAACAAGGATGTGGCCGTGCTAGTGGCGCGAATGTTTGTTGTCATGATGTGGTGTTCGTTCAACCACTCTGCCATGCCTTCGGAAAGAATGGAGGGTACGAGTGAAAAAAAAAAAAAGAAATACAAACAAAACCAGAAAACCCTTCGTCCAACAAAGAGTGGTCCTCTCTCGGCATCCCGCTCTGCTGTTGAGAGACTGGTCGTAGTCGGGCCATAAATCGCCTTGACGTTGGCCCTGCCGATGTCAACGGCCTGCGCTGACCATGGATCGGCCCATGAGCCAGCCCCTACTTGCTGCTTGGCTTGGTGGGAGCCGGCTGCGGGTGCGGCTTCGTATTGCCCGGATCCGGCGGCGTCGGCAGGGCGTTGTTCACCAACATGTTATCGTGAGTGTGGGCGATCATGTTGACGTTCTGAGGGCGGATCGTACTAGGAGGTGGATGTTCTGCAGATGTCCTGTCGTAGAATACGGCTGGAGTTGGTCGGAGTCGTGGGCGTGTTGGTAAGGAAATAAATCGTCTCTTCGTTTTCCAACATCGGGGGGCAGCAGGCAATTTATACCATTTCTGATGAAACGTGAAGTTGGCGAGATCAGCCGCCTGGATCTTGGACGGCGGTGACATCACTTTCACGGGTAGAGTGATTCACAACAGCTGGTCACACCTCGTGGTAGTTGTTCACGGATCGACGCTGCGTGTCCTATGACGAACGCTATCCCATCCATCAGACGACATGTGAAGGGCATTCGCAGCACAACACATACCTGTCATCGTGACTCACTGGCAACCTCCACCCATGCTCTCTGCGGGGGCCGTCGTCCAATTCGGCCTTATGTTATAGATGCTGTGTTCATCGACAGTGGCGACAGACGTGGCCAGATTCGAGGATGCCGTTTTTGCCGCGACAATGAAACTAGACGCTATGGACGTCATCGCGGGCGTGGGCGTGGGCGGGTGGGCGTGGGCATGGTGACGGAGGACGAAATCAGTCTGCACGTCAAGTCTATGGTGAGGGTCGACGGGACACCAGATGAAAGTTGAAGACGAGAGGCTCAAACAAACGTCGATGGCGCGTCGAGTTTGTGAGTTTGTTGTGATGGCGTTGGGACTGCGGCGTTCCTTCCGGTTGTGCGCGGGAGACGCACAGTAGGACCTTCCCAAATCGACACGGTCACCGAGTCGTGCCTCCCCTCTGAGTGTGCCGTAATGGAGCGCACCTTCCCTGAGTGTCTTCGCCTCGACCACGTGCCCCCAATACGGTCGCTCCGTCTTCCCTACGCACTGAATCTGCCAAAATAGCGATCGAGCATCTGCCACTGGGCATCGTCAACGCCAACGCCAAAGTCGATCCCGCCGTCGAGCGTGCTGCTGCCCGGTCCGTAGGTGGACAGGTACGCGATAAAGTCGTCTCTGTCTGCTGTGTTTGCCGTGTCGGTGGCGTCCCGCATCAGGGTGAGTGCGTCCCCGGCAAAGTACGATGCGTCGTCGCTGACAGCATCCAGGTGTACCGTCGTGGATGGCTGCTCGTCGTGCGGCAGCGTCGGCGTCTCCATGGCGATAGTTGGTTTCCTGGTGCTGCCCGCCCCGCCCGCCCCGCCCGCCCCGCCCGTCCGCGCCGCCTCGTACGCCACACACCACTCGCCCACGCCCGCGGCGCAGGCCAGGATGCGGTGGTGGAACGAGTCCGCGTTGCGGCGGCGCACGCGGTCGGCGAGGGCCGCCAGACGGCGCGCGTAGGCGGCCACGCGCAGCTCGGAGGGGCGCAGGACGGCGCCAAAAGTGTGGCCGGGGGCGGTGACGGCGAGGTGGAGTTTGGCGAGGACAAAGAAGGCGTGGAACACCTTGGCGACGAAGGCGATGGGGACGTCGGCCAGAAAGGTGTCCGCGGCGGCGTCGGCGTCGACCGTCTCGGCTCCGTCGGTATCCTCGGCCCCCTCGCCCACCGCGCCGCCGCCGTCACCGTCGCCGTCCACGTCGCTGCACGCCAGGTCCAGCAGCGCGAGGCAGGCGTCCTTCAGGGTGTACAGCGACGCGACGTGCTTTCCCGTGACGGGCGGATGGGCAATGTCGTCGCTGGCCAGCTTGGCCTGGCGGTAGGGCGCGCCAAAGGAGAGCTTGTTGGAGGGCGTGTGCAGGACGGGCTCGTGGAGGTAGATGACGGCCGCATAGCGGAAGACCAGCAGCAGGCTCGTGTGGCCCAGCCGGCCACCGCCACCGGGCGGGGCGTGCACCGCCGCCGTCGTCGTCGTGGCCGTCCAGTTGTCAATGGCCGTCTGCAGGTCGGCCACGACCCGGGCCGCGTCGGGCGCCGCGACGTCCCACGCGGCCGCGGGCTCGCACAGCTTGACGGCGTCAGCCACCTGCTGGCAGAGCCGCTCGCCGCGGACCATGTGCAGGAACAGGGTATCGCGCCCGACCGCCCCGGCGGGCATGGCGGCATACGCGCGCGTCAGGTCGTCGAGACAGGTCTGGTGGTGCGCCGTCCAGCGGGCGTTGGCGTCGGGCCGGCGGATGCCAATGGCCACGTTGGACGCCGACACAAAACAGGCCAGCCAGGCACACTGCGCTTCGGCCCGGGCGGCCAGGGTGCAGTACGGCGCGGCAGGCGGCGACGGTGTGGAGGCAGAGGCGGAGGCAGACGCAGACACAGACGCACCCGCCTCGGCCTCGAGCACCGGTGGCGACGCGCAGGATTCGAGGGCCTCGAGCTCGGGGACCGACCCGGGCGTCGACGCGACGGGCACCGACGCGAGGGCCACGCCGGGCGCGGCGGGCACCTGCGCGCCGCCGAGGCCCAGGTCGATGGCCATGTTGGCTGCCATCTGCGTGAGCTGGTGCACGGTGACGTGGGCGCTGCCGTGCTGGGCGCTGAAGAAGAAGCAGGCCACCAGCAGCGACCAGACGGTGTCGAGGCGGCGGTTGGGCCGCGAGATGAGCTCGACGGCAAACAGGCACATGCTCTCGCGCAGGAGCTCGCTGCGCACGGCGGCCGGGAGCAGCGACGCGGGGGCGGTGAAGGTGACGATGGAGAAGAAGAGGACGGGCTTGTCGCGGCGCATGGCGTCGAGGGACGGCTCGGATGGCGACGACACCGAAAAGCACGGCACCAGCGGCCACAGACGCTGCACGTACCGGTCCAGCGCCTGCTGCTGGGCGGCCCGGGGCACGCGCGCGTCCAGAAAGGCCACGGCCGCCTCGCCGGTGGGTAGGTCGCTGCTGAACGAGTAGATGTCGCGGACAGGGGGACTGGCGTGTGCTGCAGTGGTGGTGGTGGCCACCACCGCACCGCCTGGGCCGTCGCCGAGCTGCTGCTTCTGCAGCTGCCGACTCAGCGCGGCCACCTGCGCCTCGAGCTCGGCAATCCGGTCCCGCGGCCGCCGGCGCTTGTCGCCCGGCACGCAGGGGCGGCCGGCCTGCAGACAGCGTGCACAGGACGACGCGTCGGACGGGGCCGGCTGGCAGCGCACTTTGAGCTGGTTGCAGCCCTTGCATGCACGGCTGACCAAGAGGGCCATGGCGTGGGGTGGTGGGCGTGGAGGACGTGGTGGTGGTCGACGGGCACGTCTCGTGGACCGGCCAAGTCAGCGGGAATGGAAGCGGTCCCGAAACTGCTGCTGTGTCGTGTCGGCCTATTTGGGCCGTTGGAGATGGAGGAACGAAAGAGTGTCGTTCACGCCGTCGATGTCGACGAGGCAGCCGTCGTTTGTGTCGACAGCCGGGTCAACTACTAACACGTCTAGCCTGCCGCCCTGGCCGCCCAATCACAGGGCTCCACAGGTCGTCTCATCGGCCAAAATTCACCGACGCTGTTTTTCTACCACTTGTTGTCCCGGTACATTTCCGCAGAGATTCCCTTTTAGGCAATCGACGGCCAAGAACGGGGCCAAATCACGCCGATTGTCCAGCAATGTTCCGCCAAATGCCCCATTTGAGAGTATTCGACGGCGTTCGTTTCAATTTTTCTGGGTTGATTGCTTTGGGTGTGCTCGGCCCAAGTTGAGCGGCCAGTCCTTCATATGTCGGGCGATCTGAGCTGTCTTGGGCAGACGAGTCCGAGATGGTTTGCCCGTCCCCGTCTGTGTCGGCGACAAATGACAAAATGGGCAAAGAAGACGAAGTGGAATCACCTGGACGGAGACGGACAAAGCGACGGCGTGCACAACAAAATGGACAGACCATATAAAGGCTTGGCCAGGACAGGACATGCAGCATCAGCGACTGCCGATGTGTTGTCTCCAGATACGCCACGACTTACAAAACACACCTCCACACACCAGACGACACCTCCAGCATGGCCCCTGACCCCTTTGACCCTGCTCGCGACATCCCCTCGCTGACCGGCAAGGTCGTGCTGGTGACGGGCGGGAACGCGGGCATCGGCAAAGGCACCGTGCGGGCCCTGGCCTACCACGACCCCAAGGCCATCTACCTGTGCGGCCGTCGCCACGACGCGTGCGAGGCCGCCGCCGCCGAGCTGCGCAGCGAGACGGGCTACGCCAACATTGTCGTGCTGGACATGGACCTCGGCTCGCTCGCGAGCGTCAAGGCGGCGGCCGCGGCCTTTTTGGCGCGCGAGGCCCGCCTCGACCTGCTCTTTCTCAATGCCGGCGTGGCCAGCGTCGCGCCGGCGCTGACCCGCGAGGGCTACGAGGCGCAGTTTGGCATCAACCACATGGGCCACGCCCTGCTCGTCCAGCTGCTGCTGCCGCTCCTGCTGGCCACTCAGGCCGCCCCGACTGGCGGAGACGCCGACGGCGACCGTGACGGCGACGCCCGCGACGTCCGCATCGTCGTCACCTCGTCCAACGCCGCCTTTGCCGGCGCCGCGCTGCCCCGCGGCGGCCTCGCCCTCGACGCCATGCACGCGCCCGCCCCCTTTGCGCCCTTTTCCCTCTACGCCCACTCCAAGCTGGCCAACGCGCTGTTTGCGCGCCGGCTCGCGGCCGCCTACCCGTCGCTGTCGGTCACGGCCGTGCAGCCGGGCGTGGTCAAGTCGGACATCTGGGACAAGGGCGGCGGCGGGCTGTTTAGCTGGCTGCTGCGCACGGTCATGTCGTTTGTGTGGGTCGACATTGACGAGGGCGCCAAGACGCAGCTGTGGTGTGCGACGGCGCCGCGGGCGGCGGCGAGCCCCAACGGCCACAACGGCCACAAGGAGAACAAGGGCGCTGCTGGCGTCGTGTCCGGCGCATTCTACCTGCCGGTCGGCAAGCGGCAGCCGTACAAGGGCGCGACGGCGAAGCAGGCGCTGGTCGACGCGCTGTGGGACTGGACGACGGAGGAGCTGGCGAAGCACGGCGGGCCAGGGTGGGCGTGAGAAGTGTGCGAGTGACGGAGGGACATGGTGGCAAAGATGTCGACACGGTGACTGTGCTTAGGTGTGCTATGTTTTGAAGTCAACAGGCTGCTGCACTTTCACTGATGTTTTACGTACTACTTTTACTCTTTTACTTCTATATCAGTTGCTTAATGTCATAGGATAGTTCCCGTCACTCGTACAGTCCACGACCTTCACGTTGTCCATTGCGAGCATAAGGGAGGCGCATCCTGACGAGGCTGAACGGTTGGAGTCGTACGACAGGCAAGTGCTGACAGGACATCCCACAGTCGCACTGACGCAGGTTCCAAAGAGCCTTATTTGTGATTTTGTGCCTGAGTTGCCGTCTGACCTGCAGATCTGCCGTTTGACAAGGAACGTGGCGTTGGACGACGACGGTGAGCCGGTTTGCTTTGACGTGTGCCTGAGCCATGCGTCACAGCCGGCATCCAGTTGTGAAGGAAGCTCTTCACAAACGCCTTCAACAAACAACATACCAACTCACGATACGTCAAGTGTTTAAGTGAATATTTTGCTCGTTTCCTCGAGCATAAATATCGCGGCATCCCGCACCCCATGCCAGGACGATTCCTCTTTTTCATCTACAAACATCAACAATCGAGACACTTCAAAAATACAACCTGCAACAGATAACAGTCTTTTACGAATCACTCCCCTCCCCAACCTCACCACCAGAAGATGCAAAGAGCCAAAAAAAGAAACATGCACCTGAAGGACATCGCCATCCCCCTGAACATGAGCCGCGACACGCGACCGAAGCCACCTCCGCCCGCCCCTCCCCCGAGCCCGACCTAACGTTGCGGGCACCTCTGCCCCGTCCTCTTGACCGTACACTGTACCGTGATAGAGAGAGGACCGGGGCCACAATATCATGACGGGCATGTAGCATCCCGTCTTGTTTCTGCGTTGTTTTTAGTCTTTGGCCTGCATCTGTGGTGGATCCTTTGTTACAAAGTACGCTGGTCCTGCCGACAACACTGGATCCTACGATGCTGGCCTATTGTTTAGAATTAAAAAAAAAAAAAAAAACGTTTATTCATTTCAGTTGAGCCATTGTGTCACCGCTGTGCATCTCCATCATAATCCTTTGCTTCCACGGCAGTGGACGTCCCTTGTGACAGGGACGCTGCGTACTCATGAGTCTGTCTGAACCCAATCCACCAGTCTACCGTCTACCGTCGACCTTGGCACGTCCACGCCTCCACCCCTGCCTACCCGTCCTGCGGCGCGCCTCCGCCGCCCTGCAGCCACGTCCGCAGCGCCGCCTCCTCGTCCTCGGTAAAGGCCGCCCGGGCCGAGCCCCGGGTCAGCGCCGCATAGTCAATCAGCGTGTAGCCGCCCGCGCGCGTCTTGGCGAGGGCCGCGCCGACGTCGTCGGTGCCGGTCTTGGCCAGGACGGCGCGCTTCTCGGCGTCGGGCGCGTCGAGGTAGCGGCGCAGCTGGCGGATGTTGTCGTCGTCGAGGACGGCCGCGGGGCCGGCGCCGTGGCGGGCGATGATTTCGCGGGCCAGCGAGTGGGAGGCGATCATGGTGGGGACCGAGGGGCCGGTGTAGGTTGCCATAGTGGGGGGGCGTGGATGTGGAGGTGGAGGTGGAGGTGGATGTTGAAGTGATTTCAAGTGTATGTAGTGGAAGATGGAATTCCAAGTGAAAAATGATGGATTGTCGTGTCTGCTCCACGCCAGTCAATGGACGGAGGACTGTCTTCTTTTGTATTCTGCAGCTGGTTGATCGGCGTGGGCAAGTGAGATGGATAAGGAGACAGCGGACAGCGGGATGGCGATGATAGGCAGCCGCATTTCTCGACCGCTCGTTGGCCGAGTTGTGCATAAATAAACAAACAAAACAAGCGCAAAGTGTCGACGAAAAAGGCAGGTCATAAGGCCTCGATTGAGTGCAATATTTTCATGTTTACAACATTCATGTAATACATTCTATTCTATTTTATGGGTTTGGGATTTGGCTAATACAAATTCGCCCGATAAACAACAGGCAGCAACAACTGCACAGTCGTTGCTACGACCCGAATGAGTCTGGAATGCAACTCTACGTCTCAAGGCTGCTCAAGCACATGGACGGCCGCGAGCGTGACGGCTCGGGGTGGTGAAGGTTGTCTATGATTTGAGTGAATTACTCCCATACGGAGATGGTTCACTCTCTTCACGTCCGTCTTACCCTTCATTTCTTAACGACGTAAATTGGCTTCGGCCAAGGCCTGTAGAAGTCGGTGCGGCCCGCGCTGACCCGCTGTAAGAATGAAGCTTTTCAGGGGACGGTTTAGTGGTTGGGTGGTCGTGGTAGTGCATGGCGGCACTGCAGCACTGCCTCATGACGTCCGACATCGCCGTCGTTTGCGCTATCCTCACGTTTCCCCTGAAGCGCCGACCGAGAGTGGCCAGCAGTCATGGGCGCCGACGTAGGAGCGACGTCTTCTGCACTTGCTGGCTGCTTCTTTGTCGTTTTCGTCGCCGCAACTCGTGCTATCGCCGTCATACAAAGACGCCGCCCAGACGCATCGTGACAGACTCGACAGACTCGACATTCAGCCGCCGCGGCCGTGTAGGGGAGACCCGTGGCGGTGTCGTCTTTGACACATGTGTTTGTGACATGTCTAGAATAATAGATGTATTGACTATAAAGAAGGATGCTCCTCGCTATGCTGTGTCTATTATCATGGTCTTTGTCGTGTCTTTGTCGTGTCGTGTCGTGTCGTGTCGTGTCGTGTCGTGTCGTGTTGTCGTCATCGTCGCATCGACTTCGTCGTCGTTTTGTCGTCATCGCATCGACTTCGTCGCCGCCTCGTCATCGCATCGACTTCGTCACCGCCCTCATCATCGCCCCCTCGCCCCTCGCAAACTGCACCTCCGTCGGCGGAAACAGCTGCAGCCCGCCCTCCACCAGGCTCGTCCGCACCAGCCGCAGCGCCCCGCGGTCCTGCATGGCCACCGTCCACAGCAGGCACCCGCAGTGGCCGCAAAAGTGCTTCTCCTTGGGCTGGCCGCTGCGGGTGCCGTCGCGGATGGTGTAGATCTGCCAGTGGGAGAGGGGGTCGTGGACGACGACGTCCTCGACGCGGTACTCGGCCATCTGTCAGTGTCAGTCGGGGCGCGGAGCAGGCAGCGAAGCATGAAAGGGACGTCCTACAATCTGGTAGTCACTCCCGCCGTTCCGCTGGCAGTCGGTGCAGTGGCACTGGATGACGCGGCGCGGACGGGCGGTGAGCGTGTACTGGATGTGGCCGCACTGGCAGCGGCCGTGGAAGGGCGGTGCGGGAGGCGGCGGTGGGGGAGGTTGTGCAGGCATGTCGGGAGGTCGTGTGGGCATGTCGGGAGGTCGTGTGGGCATGTCGGGAGGTCGTGTGGGCATGTCGGGAGGTCGTGTGGGCATGTCGGGCTGGTCGTGTGGGCATGTCGGGCTGGTCGTGTGGTTTGCATTTTGTGTCTTTTGTTGACGTCGCCCAACGCAAAAGGTGGGATGTGGCATGCTGGCTAGGTGGCCAGGCCAGGCCAGGCCAATGGCGTTACCGCCGCTGGGCGCTGCGCTGTAGCGCTGTCGTCCACTGTCGTCCACTGTCGTCCACTGTCGTCCACTGTCGTCCACTGTCAGCACTGTCGTCCACTGTCAGCACTTTCTTCACTGTCAGCGCCCCTGTCAGATTACAGCGGCCCTAATCTCACGGACTCGACTCGACTCGACTTTATTGACTTTAAATGCAGACAGATCGTCCACTCCTCTAATCGCCCATCTACCTGCTACGCACCCGGTTCGTCACTCCTTCCTCGGCGTGTCCGCAAACAGGTTGTGAACGTACGTCGCCCGGTAGCGCAGACCCGCGACGTCGGTCGCCGCAATGGCCTTGCGGATGGCCGCGTCCTCGTCGTCCGTCAGCGCCGCGGCCAGCGCGCCCATGTTCTCGTCGTAGCAGGCCGTCCGCTTGGTGCCGGGGATCGGGATCACCATGTCCCACTGGCGCAGCAGCCACGCGAGCGACAGCTGGCCGCTGGTGACGCCCTTGGCGGCGGCCAGCGCGGCGAGGTCGTCGACCAGCTTTAAATTTTTGGGAAAATTCTCAGGCGAGAAGCGCGGCGCCGTCGCGCGAAAGTCGCCCGGCGCGATCTGGTCGACGCTGCGCAGCTGGCCCGTCAGCATGCCGCGGCCGAGCGGGGCGTAGGCGACGACGGCGATGCCGCGGTCGCGGCAGGTCTGCAGCACGGCGATCTGCGGGCTCTCAATGTCGAGGCAGAAGGGGCTGTACTCGATCTGCACGGCGGCCACGGGGTGCACGGCGTGCGCGCGGCGGATGGTGTCGGCAGAGACCTCGGAGAGGCCGATGTGGCGGATCCCGCCGCGGGTCTTGAGCTCGACGAGCGCCGCCATCGTGTCCTCGATGGGCGTCTTGCGGTCGACGCGGTGCACGTAGTACAGGTCGATGGTGTCGACGCCCAGCAGGCGCAGGCTGCGCGCGTGCGCCTCGTGCACGTAGGCCGGGTCCGAGCGGATGACGCCGCTGCCGTCGGGCGCGTTGGCAAACTTGGTGGCCAGGAAAATCGTCTCGCGGCGGCCCGGGTGCTGCGCAAACCACCGGCCCAGCAGCGCCTCGCTGTCGCCGTACATGTCGGCCGTGTCCCAGAAGCGGTTGCCCGACGCGTAGACGTGGTCCAGGAAGGCGAAGCGCGCCTCGTCCGACGGCCGCGTGCCGTAAAACACCGACAGGCCCATGAGGCCGATGCCGATGGCCGTCACCTGGGGGCCATTTGTGCCGAGTTGGCGCGTCGGGAGGGTCATGGGGGGCTGTGTGTGGGGGTGGGGGGGTTGTGTGTGGAGGATGTTGGCTGTGTAGACGTGTAGATGGTGATCTGTCGAGGATGTCGATGATGTCGATGATGTTGATGATGTTGATATGGTGATCTGTCGATGTTGATCTGTCGTTGTCGATGTTGTCAATACTGTCAAAGAGAGCGACAACTGTATTTATACCTCGTCACGACAGCCGACCACCTCTTCTCCCAACTACGCATCGCCCGTCTGGACCTCGTCGAGCCGCTGCATCGGGGAGGCAGATGGCCAAGTGCAGGTATTGCTGCTGCTGGCGCCATCAGTAACGTCCAACATCGGTCTCGGCTCTGGAGATAGGATATTAGCGCACGCAACGAGCGAAGACGTTGGTCGACGCACGTTTAGCCTGTCGAGGCGTCTCGTGCGGACGTACCATCTTGGCCAGACGTCCAGAAACGGTTTCCGTCCGACGCTAGCACCTTGATTCCAAGCATATTCGTGCTTGTGCCTGCACGTTGCATTGGCCACTATACTACGACGTACGTCGATTCTTGATGTTTGATACTGGGTGCCTGGCTCGGCCCGTCCAGGCAGTCAACACCATAAACGACTTTGACTTCTCACGCCCGGCCGTCCTGTGCTAAACGATCCTTTCGGAGGCGGTTTTGGAGGCGGTTTTGGAGCTTGCCGCATCTAGGCCGTGTCTATTTGGGTGGTGCTTCGGCCGCCCCAGGTTTCGGATTTACAGCTCAACGTTGTCCCATGTCCGATCCGCCACGACCAAAACTTGCTGGCCAGCGCCGGCCAGGCACAACGTGTCTGCAAACCCGACGTCCTTCGTAGTCTGCGTGGTACGGCCGGAGCCTTTTTGATGTTTCATTGAGCCATTTCGGTCTGTTTGTAACGCATTGCAGAACGACCTTTCGCTGCCATCGTAATTTTGTGCCTTTGCCTGTGTCTACGGACTTAACACTACGGCCAGTGTCTGACCAATCTGATCAATGTCTGGATTTATGAAAGCGCGAAGCACGACGCAGGAGGGGTGCGAGAACAAGTCCAAAGTCCACCGTCCGACCTCAACAGGACATTGTCACGCATGTAGATATTCGTACATTGTATTGACGTGACGTACTGCTTTTTATGCAATAAATAAGTAAATAATGACACTAATCAATCCCAGTCAAAATGTAATAGAATCAAATTGAAAACGCCGTGCAAGTTTAATAAAAAAAAAAGAAAAAAGGAAGCCTTTCAACAAGGCTCCGCCCACTACTCAAACCGCCGCCGCAGCCGGTCCTTCTCTCGCTCCCTCTCCTCTTGCAGCCACTGCAGCCGTGCGTCTTCTTGTTCGCGCTCGCGCTGCAGCTGCCGCGCCCACGCCAGCCTCGCCCGCTCGTCTCGTCGGTGGCGTTCTCGTTGCGCCAGGCGGTCTCTCTCCCTGTCCCGTTGTTCCCTTTGTTCTTTTCTGTCCCTCTCCTGCTGTTCTCTCTCTCTTTTTTCTCTTTTTTGCCTCTGTCTCTCTTCCTCTTCTTCTCTTCTCTCCTCCCGCTCGCGATGCGCCTCCCTCTCTCTCCGTTCTCGATCCCGCTCTCTCTTGTCGGCAGTCGTTTTGTCTCTGTCTACCTTCTGCCCTCGTCTGGCTGCCACATCGTTCTGTACGACCGACTTACCTTGTCGCTCCCTTCTCTGTTGTGTTACCCTCGTCTTTGTCTCACGTTCTGCCGGTTCCCTCGGGCCCAGCCTGAGGTCCTCCATGTCGGCTTGCATCTCTGCTTCCTGGTCATTCCCCTCCACCTCGTCGTCGTAGTCGTCGTCGTCCTCCTCCTCCTCCTCCTCATCGTCATCGCTCACATACGTCACCGCAAACAGCTTCGGCCACGTCGGACTCGTCTCGACGACAAGGTGCGCAAACAGCGGCAGCTCCGTCTCGTCCTCCACCGGGTCCCCCGCCATCTCGTCCCCCGCCGCCAGCCGCGCCTCGAGAAACGCCAAGCTGTCCGCGGCACACGTCAGCGCCACCGGACACCGGTCCCACAGGTCGCGGAACGCCCACAGCGTCCACGGCCGGCCCGGCTCCAGCGCGTAGGCGTCGCGCACGAGGTCAAAGACGCTGGTGCCGGGGGGCGCGGTCGCGGGGTCAGTCGTACGGTGAGCCTGAGTCTGGGCCAGTAAGGCGGCCGTGTCGTCGCGCAGGGCGGCCACAGGACCGCGCAGGATGCGCGACGCGAGCTGCTGGGTGGTGGCGTCGACGGCGCGCAGGCCGAGGACAAAGGTGGGGCGACGCGGCAGGCGGCCGGCGCGCATGGTGGCGGCGAGCTTGCGGGCGTGGGCCAGCATGTGGTCGGGGATGGGCGGCCCGCGTGTCTGCACGATGGGGTCGTGGCTGCGGCAGCGGCGGTAGGGGACGTCGGGGGCGGCACGCGGGTGTGGACGGCCCGGCGGCGGCAGCTTGTCGTTTTGTGTGTCATGCATGGTACGTACCTTGTTGGCGTGTGCTCGTAGAATACTTTTGTCGGATAATCGTAGCAGTGGGCATATGGCGTAGTGGTCGTACGACATGATTCTACGAGAAGCGAGGCGCTGCGACGGCGGCGCTTTTAATATGTCGTGTCGGAGAGTACACTCAAGCCGATCTATTGTTCAACATACGAGTAAAGACCGGTGAACACGCCGATGAACACCGCCATTGTTTGTTGAGTATGGACAAAGACGCTGAACTACAATGGGCGAGGCAGTCTGCGGTGCTTGTCTATTCATAGCTGCTCTTTGTTGTCAAGCACAATGGTCTGGAGGAGTGGCTTTACCTCTGTTGGGTCCAAAGCTGGGAGAAATACGTTCCGTGTGCTCGCGTAAAAACCTGATGATTTTCTATGAAATGTATGCAAGTCTATGTGGGTAAAGTAATTTTTTCATGAAGAGAAAGCAATTCAAAAAAGTTCGATGGACCTGAACGAGAGAATCTGCAAAAGCGCTTGACACATAAAGGCTTGAAACTACATTTGAACAACTAATGATTAACGTGCTCTTTGATACAACAAAAATAAGAATAAAATAAAATAGGAACCACAATTGACACGTCATAAATAAATAAATAATAAACACGATCAAGCCGTATTAACGTCAAGCCACCAAAGGCAACCCCATACATTGCCCACCGTCTTGCCTTCACCCCGAGCAGCCCGAGATCGACGTCAACCGGCCTGGGCACGACACCTGTTTGTAGTCGATGCCCCAGCCGTTGAGGTCGCCTTTGGCCCAGTTGAACCGCCAGTAGCAGCCGCCCTGCAGATTGTTGGGCAGATTAGCACAGGCTGTGCCGTCGCTGACGCCGCCGTTCTGCTGGCCCCAGCTCGTGCCGTACTGGTTGCGGCAGCCGGCCGTGTTCGGCCCCACGCCGCCGCCGGGCGTCAGCACCACAATGTCGTTGCTTCCCACAGACCCGCTCGGCGCGCCGACGTTGATGGCCTGCACGATCATCTGCTTGCCGGCGGCCTGGCCGGACGTCCACGTGAGCTGGTAGCACTTGCAGCAGTCACCGGTCGCCATCATGACGGCAAAGCCATACGACAGCGTGTCGGAGACGGGGACGGGCACATACGAGTCGCAGAGGTAGCCCGTGCCGCCGCTGTCGCAGCCGGACTTGGCCAGGGGCCCGTTGGTGAGAAGGTTGTTGTTGATGTCACAGACGTGGGCGGTGCCCGAGGTGCCTTTCGGCACACTGGCCGTCCAAGCACAGGCAGGCTTGCAGCTAAAGGAGTTGGCAGTGGTGACTGTCTGTGCTTCTTAATATACTTCGGGGTGACATACCAATCCCATCCTGTGAACGTCTTTCCGGAGATGGCAGACACGACCGGAAGGAGAGTACAGCCAAGGGCGGCAAGTTTCGACAGAGTAAGCATATTGATGGTTGTTTACAAACGAGCTGACTTACCACGATGGAAGTGACGCATCCATCTCTGAGAGAAGGGGCAGCTCGTGGATAGATATACATCTGGACATACATGCCATGTAATTGCTACCAGCGGCCCTGAAAACGAAAAAGACACGGACGAGCGACATGCACCTAGTTTACAAAACGTTTCCGGCCCGTTCTGCTCCTACCCTCCTTAGTTCTCATTTTTGTTGCTCTTTGGACCTTTTCTTCTCCTTTCCCTGGATCCGCGATATTGTCGCTGTAATTGTAGAGCTGCAGATTGATTACAATGCCCTCGGAATGCATACGTTCCAGCACTTCACGTTGCATGTTTGTATTGGTACAAAGTATATTCTGGTCGAACCGGTAACGCAGAAAATCCAAGTATAATTAATAACATAAGAGCGGCAACTCTTATTGTCGTCGTCGGACGTCCTCCCTTGCCTCTACCGCCCGTGTCCGGGAACTGGGCCGTCATCCTGGTCACCATGACTTGGTTTGCAAGGCCTATCTTGGGAGACTTTCATAGACATCGTATGTCCGCGGAAGAACCCGTCTGATAACAATTGCCCGATTGCGGTGGCTAAAGTAATTTGCTTTTCCTTATCTTACCGGGTGTTTTCTGTTACTCGCGGCTTACCATTGTTGGCACCCATTTTTAACTTTGGACTTTACAAGCCCGTTTGTTGCCGGAGGTTCACCGCATCCATCGCCACTGTGTCACTCAGTCAACATAGCAGGCACTGTAAATTACTGGAAGCAAGTAGAACCTGGATGTCGGTTTAAAAGTACGATGTGATTAACCCTGGACTATTCCACTCTCAATTTGGGGCAAGGTTCTCGAGAAGTCAGATCGGATATGCCTGTAGGACTGGTAATGAGGTTTCAATACGATGTGATCTGTAGAAAATGTCTCGGCATGAAAACTAAAGCACCCGCTGAAGGTTGGAATATTGTCTACGGCCGGTGAATATATTAGCGAAGAACGGATGCTTCAAGAAATGCCTCTCGGGTGTGGACGGGCCAATAGTTCTCGCAATATGGCACATCTGCTTTCCGCTGTCCTGGGCCGCGTGTTCGACTGCGCAGATGTATATGGTCCTCTTTGTCGGCCATCGTATCAGTCAGACTGGCACAGTATTCTAGCTTAATTCGGTTCTACAAATTTTGTGTCAATGACCAGGCAGGTCCGTATGAAACATTAGCTCTACCTCATGAACGGGACGGGACGGTTGATGAACAGAGTAAGCAATGTCCGGATAGTATCAATTTACTAGGCGACATAAACAGACAAGCAGATATCAGCCCTGCTGTTATTTTCTACCATTTTAGCGAAGACAATACCTCTAGCTACGCTTGTAGTCTGTACTATTCCTTTTGAACAAATCGTACGTCGTGTAGGTGTGAACTACGAGGTCGCTTTTTATGGTCCCTCCCGACCCGTGCCTCTGGATCCAGGGATCTGCCGCTGTTCTGGCCTCGCAGCTGGTATGTCCGGGCCGATTGCGTTTCTTCTCTCCTGACAGGTTCGTCCTTTTACTCGCTGGCCCACGTGTACCGGCCTTGCGCTTAATTTATGAGCAGCCGAGATCACATCGTTTCAAAAATAGAGAGATAGGACAAAATATCTCATTGATGTTTACGGTTTCAGCAATTTCATTGTCATTCGTGGTGCTAACGTAAAGTAAACATTGTGAACATGCGCTCGAGAGAGACAGGGAGCCACCCGCTTATCTGCTGCCGTGCTCGATGCCGAGCTCCTCGCGGCGCGATGTGCTCTGCGGGTCGTAGTAGGGCCGCTCGCCCAGGCCGACGGCGCGGTTGCCAAAGCGGTCGCCCTGGCCGCGGATGTCATAGGTGGCCGTGTGGAAGACGCTGCGGTTGTCCCAGATGGCAAGGTCGTTTTCGTTTTGCCACTTGAAGCGCACCTGCAGGTCGTGGTTCTTGTAGACCAGGTCCAGGAACCAGGCCAGCAGCGACTTGCTCTCCTCCTCGGTGACGCCGTTGACGTAGCCGACGTGGCCGCCCACGGGGAAGATGCTCTTCCAGCCCGTCACCGGGTTGGTGCGCACGACCGGGTGCACGGCCTTGAGCTCGGTGCCGACGTTCTCGGGGGCGCCGCGGGGCTTGTCGTACAGCTTGAAGCCGCCGCGGTCGGCGACCTGGTTGAAGAGCGGCTGGTGGAAGGTGGCGCTCAGCGTCTCCAGGAACTGCTGGTAGGGCTTGCTGATGGAGTCGTAGATGTCGTAGCCCGAGGCCCAGAGGGTGTCGCCGCCGGTCTTGGGCAGCTGGACGAGGCGCAGCGAGGTGTAGTCGGCCGGCACGGGCTCGAACGCAATGTCGCTGTGCCAGCCGGCGCGCGCCTGCTTCTTGGGGCTCAAGGCGGCCTTGCTGGGGTCGTCGCGGTAGTACTGGTCCTGCTGGACGGAGCTGATGGTGCTGATCTGCGGGTCCTCGCCGCCGAGGTCGCGCTCCGAGTTGAGGATGGGGTGGATGTGCAGCGTCGACGTGGCGGGGCGGCCGGTGAGCTCGCCGAGGCGCAGGATGACATCCTTTTGCAGGTCGTTGGTGAGGTTGGACTGGTTGCGGAAGAAGACGACGCCGCGCTGGGAGATGGTGATGGCAAGGTCGCGCAGGAGGGCGTCGGCGTTGGGGCTCTTGAGCCAGTCGACGAGGTTGGCCTCGGGGAACTCGGTGCCAATGGTGGGTGTCAGGTCGATGGACTTGAACTCGTCGAGAGCGCCAGACAGCTTGAGAGGCTCGCGGTGGGTCCAGACGGGGGTGGATGCCGCGGCAGGAGCGGGCGTATCCTCAGCAGCAGTCTCGGCAGGTGCAGACTCAGCAGGAGCAGACCCAGCAGGAGCAGACTCAGCAGGTGCAGACTCAGCAGGTGCAGATTCAGCAGGTGCAGATTCAGCAGGAGCAGTCTCGACAGGAACAGTCTCGGCAGGAGCAGTCTCGGCAGGAACCGCGTCAGTGGCGGGGGCTTCAGTAGCGGGGGCTTCAGTGGCGGCAGGAGTATCGACCACAGACGCGGCCTCAACAGCAGAAGCCTCAACAGGAGTAGCCTCGGCAGGAGCGGCCTCGGCAGGTGCGGCCTCGGCAGGTGCGGCCTCAGCAGCCGGTGCCTCTGCGGGAGCCTCGACAGGAGCTTCAGTAGGAGCGGAAACTTCCTCGGTCACAGGAACAACCTCAGAAGTGGCCACCTCCTTGGCCACATCAACCGGCGTCGCGGCAACGGGAAGGTTCTCGACAGCACCGGGAGCCATGATGGATCAAGTGTGTATGGTAGTTTGGGTTTCAAAAGGGAAGCAAAGGGTATCTTTAGAGAGCCGATGAAGATGGGCGAGGAAAGAGACAGCAAAAGCAAAATACGGAACCCAAAACGGATGGCTTTACAACTACTTTATATCTATATCAAAAGGGAGTCTTGGGAGGCAGCAAGGTGCACACGATGGCAGTCGATGTGTTTACCCCGCCAGGACGAGCATCGTTCCGATACCCGACAATAGGCTGCAACGAGTACAGTCATACAAGGCACCGATGAGCCTTCGTCTTCCTCATCCAACACGCCTTATGCAGCCAGTTGCGTGACCCCTCCATTTGGTGACATGTCGATGGAAACAAGCGCGGATGACACCTTTTCTCGAAGATGGAGGGGCAATGGCGAGGGGACAGGAGAGAGAGGAATGGCTCGCGAAGAACGACACGGAGGGAGATTTTGAGAGTCTGTGAGCGAGATCATCAACAGCAACGTGAGGAGGGCCGATTGAGATGCAAAGTGTGCATATTGGGATAAAGCCCGGCCCGCGAGCTATGGCATAACCGAGGAGAGAATGCATCATCACTGCCAACAGGAGGACGAAACGGGAAAATGTGATTCTCACCAAAGGAAATCGTCTTGTTGACATCGGTCATGTCAAGATGCAGGTCTGGCTGGTGCCAATCATGAAATCCGGAGACGACGTGTCGTGATCACGTCACTGCCCAAGAACCCGAAAAGGAACAATAGTGAGAGGGTAACGGTTAAGTGAGACTGTTTGGTCTCTCATACTACGAATTGGCTGCTGGCACATATCAATGGATTGTAGCCTGTAGTTTACGATGCCTATGCAAGCTTATTAAAGAAGAGGCCAGAGGGTGATTGAGTACGTCAAGTCTACGTCTTGTGTGGTGAGTAGATCGAAAGGCGCTGGCTTTTGCATATTTTATCTTTTGTGTGCGATTGACTTTCTCCTTTCTCAGTATCTTCGTCTTTCATATTTGGTAGCTGTATGAAGACACTACACCTTTACGATTTTTTTTTTTAAACATTCTTCTCTTTTTTTTCTCCTCTTCACACTATTCTGCCATTCTGTACCAAATGACATAATTTGTCTCGTTGCAGGCTAGCCTGGCTTGGGCAGTGTCGGTAGCGGTGTCAATAGTGTTAGTGTTGCCGCGTGGGGGTTGCAAGAGGCACTGGAGCCAAGATCCGCACCGGAGCTACTCCGTGAAAACAATAGACGGGACCTTTGCTGTGTTCTAGGCAGACCGGGGCAGATGTCCAAGAGACATGACCGATGTCAGTGTCGTATCGTCGGCGACAGGGGGCGCCGGTGGAGTCTAATAGGCGGGGATTGGGTCTAAATGGGCACTGCCGGTAGGGGAGTTGCGGGCAGTAATTTAGTTGCGTCAGCGGCGCGGGCGATCACGAAAGACCCGTCACGCAATATCGCACAAAATCGATGGCTGGAGACTTCAGTGAGGAAGAGGACGGAAGAGTACGTCGTACATTCACACTCGACAGACATGGAAACGAGGCCAAAAACATGACAGCGTGAGAAGAGTGTACAATCCGGCCCGGGATACAATAAATGCCCGATACATCCGGACTCCGCGAATCACGCGGGACGGCGCTGACAACTGCTTTTCGGGCACTGCGATGATGCTTCTGACTGAAAGCACATCAATTCGACTTGCTCTTTGTCCTGTTCGCCTTCCGTTTGCCTCACGTCTCGCTACACAATTGCTAAGACGAGGGGGGTTTCTGCTTGTAGACGAGAAAAGCGAGGTGCTGTGGTTGTGACGAGTTTAACAATCACTAGAAGAGGAACCATGGTGTGTTTTGCACGCTGAAAGACTAGAATCAGCCTCGAGAAGATATATCACGACACATCACGACGCCTCACGACGCACCACTGTCCCAACATCGTGGGTGCATAGATATTGAAGTGGCTGAATTAGACAGGCCCAGACCATTCTGTCTGTCCCCGCTGCACGACTCGACTGGACTTTAATTTGTTGATGCTGCTTCATATGGCTAGAGAAGTCTCTTCTGCCTGCCCGAGGGCCCGTACCAAGGGACTGGGACCTGTCAATCACTGTCCAAAGACGGCAACAAACAACCAGGAAATGGAGGTATGGAGTGGCGACAGGGAGATAAGCAGCTGTACGTTGCCGTGGACTTCGTATGGCCAAGTGCAAAGAACGCCGTCAAAAGACGCCATTGTCAAGACAACAGCTGGGTGGTGACGGTGGTGACGATGCTGACGATGTGGCCAAACCGCGTAGCGGCGTTAAAAAGAACGACGGAGCATTGGCCTTGCCAATAGTGGCTCCAGGCGGCCGATAATAGACTGACTCGGCTGTTGCAAAGGCGGGTCGAGCGGTCTGGCCAGCATTCTACCGAGTCGGCCTCCTCGTGGCTATTTTCCAAGTTTGGGTCTTTGGCGTCGGCTTGTGCTTTGGCTGTCTTGGTTGTCTTGGTTCCTGTGTGTTCCACGTCCAGTGTCGTCGACATTTAGCAGTACAATGACGACAAGGGAGAGGCGTGCAAACAACAGCACGCACATGGCAACGCTGCGATAACCGTGCAGGAGTAGTGGCACGACATCAAAGGCCCGGACCCGCCGCCACTCGCGGAAGGATAGTCGTTCGGCTTGTTATCAAAGCCTCCCCTCCTTTACCTTGTCAAACGGCTGATCGCCACTCTGTCCGCGAGCTCCCCGAGTTTGCGTGCTGAGAGCCTCGTAAAGTCAACCGTGCTGATGGCATAAACAAATCGAATCTAGATGCCTTGTGTAATGGAATACGCTTAGGTGGCTGGAAAAAAAGTGAAAAAAAAAAGAAAAGAAGAGAAGAAGAAAAGTACACGAAAAAGGGCTTATTTTCCTGTCCAACTTTTCAAGATGGGATGGCATGCTTTTTTTTTCTTTCTATCTTTTTTTTTTTTTTTTTTTTTTTGGCCTGGCCACTTCTGTTTACCTGTCTCCTTCCTCTCGCTATCGAAGTGTTTTCAACATGTTCCATATTTTCCATATTTTCCATGTGTACATGTGTACGAAGTAGTATCAACATATTATGTCAATATATTATGCCTGGCTAATATTGATTTTTTATTCCTCCATCTCTCCATATTCTTCTCTTTTTTTCTGAGATACATTTTTACACCAAGTTCTGGCTCTGTTAAGGGCCCGCAAACGCCCTTCCAGGTTTAGAAGATAAAATGACACTAAGGCCATGCACCAATTAGAACAGCCCAATCTCTATCTAAAGTGCATCTCGTCACTTTGGTCGAATGTTTCGTGCCTCTGACTTTGCGCGGCCCATGGTCTTGGCCAGTCAGAAGCCACTTTTTGAGCTTTTTCCTTTGCATATGCTCCCCGGGCACTTGGTTGCCCTTGATGGTCTTTCTGGGGGTTCCTACCTCAATGCGACTATCGACTTACACGCTTTTTATTCCACTCCCACGGGAACCCACTCTTGCTCTGGAAGACTAAACAAGGCCGATCAACAGACAAGTCGAGGCGAGTCAGCTGAGATCGTCATTACGCCACGCGCAGAATTTTGTGTCCTACCTGCGAGAGCATGGAAGGCACATATTATTACTGCCATGGGTCTGGCCCTGCAGGTCGTCGCCCGGCTGTGCTCGGCTGGCCTCCCGAACAGATAAAAGGGCATCTGCATCCCGGCCTTGTCTAGATTCTGCCAGCTCGACAGTTGCGCTGCTCGTCTTCCTTTGGTGATTGTCTTTATAGACACGACTGTGGGCTGCCTCGTGTTTCTCACTCTCCCTTTCCTCACAGATCAATCCATATTCCATATCTACACCCTTCGTTGCCCACTCACTCACCTCCACCACCACCACCATGGCGACAGTCCTCGCCAAAGACAAGTCGGCGTTAGCGACCGTCGTGTCGCTCTCCGACTCCGATGTCTCGGATACCCAGCGTGCCAGCGTCCCCGAGCTCGGCCTGCCCGTCCAGCAGAAGCAGTTTTGGTGGCAGAAGCGCGGCACCTACGATCCGGATGCCATTGCCACGCAGCCGAGCGTCTTTGACGACATCGACTCGGCCGAGAAGTACCACCCGCCGCCCAACTGGGAGAACGTCCACCGCTTCGATCCCCTGTTCCGCTGGACCTGGCGCGAGGAGAACACCCTGATTCGCAAGATCGACTTCCGCATCATGGTGTGGGCCTGCATCATGTTCATGTCTCTGGAGCTGGACCGCTCGAACCTGGTCCAGGCTCTGACCGACAACTTCTTGAAGGATCTGAAGATGACCACGAATGGTGAGTTTGTTCCCGTTTGCTGAACCAATTGTGTACTCTCAACTGACACATATTTCTCCCCCACCCTCCCAGATTACAACCTCGGAAACACCGTGTTCAAACTGTCGTTCATGTGCGCCGAGCTCCCGTCGCAGCTCGTCTCCAAGTGGATGGGCCCCGATCGCTGGATCCCGCTGCAGATGGTCCTGTGGTCGATTGTCGCCTTCAGCCAGTACTGGCTCAGCGGCCGCTCGTCCTTCTTGACCTGCCGGGCCCTGCTCGGCATCCTCCAGGGCGGCTTCATCCCCGACATCATTCTGTACCTGTCGTACTTTTACAAGCACTTTGAGCTGTCCATCCGCCTGTCCTTCTTCTGGACGGCCATGAGCATTGCCGACATCCTGTCGGCGATCCTCGCCTTTGGTCTGCTGCACATGCGCGGCGTGGCGGGCCAGTCCGGCTGGCGCTGGCTCTTCTTGGTGGAGGGTCTCCTGACCTTTGTGATTGGCATGCTGTCGGCCGTGCTCATGCCGCCCGGCCCGTGCCAGACGCCCAGCTGGTTCCGCGGCAAGAAGGGCTGGTTCAGCGAGCGGGAGGAGAAGATTATCGTCAACCGCGTCCTGCGCGAGGATCCCACCAAGAGCACCATGCACAACCGCCAGCCCATCACGCCGCGCACCCTGTGGAAGAGCCTGCGCGACTACGATCTGTGGCCGCTCTACGTCATTGGCATCTTGTTCCAGATCCCCATGACGCCGCCCCAGCAGTACCTGACCCTGTCGCTCAAGGGCCTGGGCTTCGACACCTTCCAGAGCAACCTGCTCACCATCCCCTACACGGTGCTCCACATTATCACCATGATGATCCTCACCTACGTCGCCGAGATCTGGAACGAGCTGACCCTGACGTCCATGATCGGCCAGATCTGGGCCCTGCCGTTCCTCATCTACTTTTACGTCGTCGACACCGCCACCGTCAGCAAGTGGGTCGTCTTCACGCTCACCACGCTGTTCCTGGCGTACCCCAACGCCCACCCCATCCAGGTCGGCTGGAACTCGCGCAACTCCAACGCCGTGCGCTCGCGCACGGTCTCGGCCGCCTGCTACAACATGGTCGTCCAGGCCGGCGGCGTCATCGCGTCCAACATCTACCGCGCCGACGATGCGCCCCGCTACCGCCGCGGCAACCAGCAGCTGCTGGGCATTGCCTGCGGCAACATCGGCGTCTATCTGCTGACCAAGGTCTACTACGTCTGGCGGAACAAGACGCGCGACGCGCGCTGGAGCGCCATGAGCGAGGAGGAGCGCCTGAACTACCTGGCCACGACCAAGGACGAGGGCAGCAAGCGTCTGGATTTCCGGTTTGCGCATTAAATGGGGACATATGGCGCAAGACATGTTTAGGGAGAAAAATAAGGAACGAAAGAAAGCTGGATTCGGGCTAGCGAAATGAATTAAAGGGACAATACAAGAGAGAATAGAATAGAGGCATCATTCTATAAGGTGCTAAGGGAACCAATGACTATATTTCTGTTCACATCTCAAAGTCACCAAAGGCTTGGCCATGTTAAGCTTGGTTTACGATTTACAATCTTCTTCGGCCCTAGCACCAGACTAGGTGAGGAGCGTACCGTAAATAGGAAGCTATGAGGAATAGCCGTCTTACCCATCCTGGGCGTCTTGCCTTTGTTGATTGTTGCTGCAGCTATAACGCCCCTATTTCTTTATCGTCACTAGCAACACCAGACTGACACGTGATCAATCACGATGGCGTCTTCTTGGCAGCTTTCGACCGACTGTATTAATGTGGCGTTCTTTCACTGATGGAGACAAAGGTCCGCATGCATTATTGGCGGTCGTATTGTTTGAGAGTTGTCGTGCCCTCCACGCCTGAAATCAGGACTCGCTCACACACAGGCACCTATTTGATCCTTTCCCCTCACCTAAGAAAATTGTGTGCTTCTCGAAATGAAATAATGCTCTGGGTGGGTAAATTGGAAGTATTTTCTTTTTGAATTCGATGGTAGGGGACGCCGCTTATAATGGACAGTCATCATAACCAGACAGTACAATCTATCGCGATGTCGGTTACTCATTGCACCGTGATAGAGTCTGTAACTTACTGCTGTCGTCTGTCTACATACAAAATATTTCGCTATTTAATAATTTAATCACGACAAGGGTATTCACCGCAATGGACGAGACACTGTGCAACATAGTTTCACTATGTTTATTCCGTTTGCTATTTAAGAAGGCACTGTCTACGGCGGACAGGTTCTTAGCATAACGAGAAACGTTGATGGGGATCCGAATGTAGGCGTGGAACTATGCATCGCCCGACATTCCAAGCTGCCATCAAGAGTGCATGTACTAGATACAATGGGGGGAAAGCAGACGTAAGAAAAATGCACACAAACAATGCTCAACAAATGAAAAAGATCCTAAAGCATGATATCAAAAGATCATGTCGTCTGTTTCATGAAACCATCCTAAACCTTATCCCATATGCAAAAGAAATCTTTATGTGCAAATAAAAGGGTGGGAAAAGTAAACAAAACGTAGAAAGGCATCGGACGCGGCGGTTACTTCTGCACGCGCTGGATGCCGTTGCGGATGCGGCGGTCAACGTTCTGCGCGGCCCGCGTCATGTGGTGGTTGGTGGCCTTGTCCATGCGCTGCATGGTGCGCTCGACGGGCGGCGAAACGTGCGTGCGGACGGCATGCTGCATCGGCGGGGAGATGTAGCGCTGGGCGACATGCTCCCACCGGGGGGCCCAAAAGGTGGTGTGGCGGGCCATAGTCTCCTCAGCGCCGGGAGCGAGCATCATGTAGATGGGTGCGAAGGCGCCGACGCCAGCGACGCCGAACGACACGACCTCGGTGGCCTTGGCGGCAGGAATGCGGACAGGCATGGTGACTGGTGTGTTGTAGAGTGGAGATTTGATATTTGTGATGGAAATGAAAAGAGTTCTGATGATGGGAAAGAACAATGTTAATAATCTGCTGCAAAGTTTGATGGACAACTGATTGATAATATGCCGAGAATAAGCAGGGGCCGGAAGCAAATTGGTGACTGGTGATGGATGATTATCAATCACTGCAATGAGGCACACATACCTTGTTGCAAGAGACTCTTGTGATGGTCGACGAGTTGTGATTGATTGTTTGGGGTCGTATTTGATGGAAATGCGGCTCAGATGAGATGATCTGGTTGGAAGAGTGCTGAAAATGGGAAGACGATGATGAAAAGAAGGAGGGCAGAAGGCAGCAAAAGGTGTGGCATGAACGGAAGGAGGGCGATGGAGGGTTAATAAGGAAGGCGAGAGAACCAGAAATCAGGAGGGGAAGGCACGAGAGAGGGGGAAAGGGCATGATGGGGAGATGGGAACAATGGAACAGACCATCTGATGGTTGCATGGAGTGTGCATCATATCCCCAGAAGAGGAAAGAGCGGCCCCAAACGACGGGTGCGTGCCAGCGAGCGATGGACCAGCGTCAGTGTCAGTCAGCCCAAACAAGAAACAGCGACTCAGAAAGGAGAGGAGGGGCGGCGAAGGCAAGTGCAAGTGCCTTTGTCGCCGCCATCATCTTCAGCCATTGGCTGATCACGCGCACCCTCCCTTTCTCACGTCTTGCTGAAGTAGGTTGTAGCCCAGGTCTATCTGGCCATCGCCTCTGAACTGGACCTTTCCTTGTTGGATGAGGTCACGGGGACCTGTTCTTGATTTTATGAACCCACACTGACGCGGTAACAAATACTGTTGTCTTTCCATCGTCGTCGAGACAGTACTAGGGCGATGACACTGAAACTGGGGCCGTATTTTCTTCGTTCAAACGGCCATTCTCAGCTTTCGCACTCGGAATCAGTACCATCGTCTCTCTTGGCCACTGTGCTGCTTGTTGCCCACGAAATGCCTTGAGAACTTGGATGTCGCATATTGCAAAGATTGTCCTGCCTGGAGAGGGCCCTATTTCGTCATCTGAAGGATGCGGTGAGGGAAGAACAGGTCATGTGTACGGCGGACAGGGTGCTCTCAGCTGGTTGATTTTGTGGCGGACAACACCCAGGAAGAGTGAGAGTAACAAGGAGCAAGAGGCTTGGGCGTCTGGGGAAAGGGGGGCGCAGTGCAAAACAGGCAATACCCCGGATTGGCGTGCCGCTCCCACACAAGCTTCCGTAATTGTGGCAACTTTCCAGTGTTCCAGTGTATTTTATCGACTTAATTACCCCAGCGTCTCACCGTCCCAAAACTGCCAACAGGCGGCGGTCTGGGCATGCGACAGTGGTATGCTACAGTGAGGTCACAACGAGCCGTCAGTGAGGCCACCAGGGATGATCAGCGACACAACAGCGCCCACGACGATCCAGACACGTCTGATTATGAAAATCGTATGTCGTACTCATACTACACTTTCTTGTGTTCCGATTGTCAAGTTACTCCGTAGGAGTCACCCGATGCCTGGCAAAAGCCATCTTGTCGTAGGTGGCGCCGCACTCTCTATAAGCTACTTCTGGGTGGGTATCCCCCGGATTTTGGTACCGTTAGGACCTCCGCTCTCTCCGCCTCCATTCCCAGGCCCCAGTTGTCCACTAACGCTCGCGTGTCAACGCTAAATTATTTGGTGGCAAATGGGAAACGACCATGCTGACCTGGCTCCTGGCAGCCTGGCAGCCTGGCCAGCATGGGAGAATGGACACAGGCGAGACAGCACTAGCAAATGCGGGGTAAACAGACCATTTAATTGGCCACAGACGACTCTAGCGTCATAATTCAGTGGGACAACCAATGTCTCCCTCTTCCATTCCCTGAAACGCACCCTTTAGGGGCGGTGCCAGTGTGTGCCCAGGTGTCACAGACCTGCTGTCTGGCTTGCTGGTCACCAGCAAGCATTCTGCCGCTGTACACCGCCCTGCCCCTGAATCCTGTATTTAGTCTGACCTCTACCTGCATCCTGTATTGTAGCTCCTTGAGCTACGTCCTCGTCTTCAACCTGACCCCTATCTGCACCTACTGCGAGACTAGCCATAGATAAAATACTGCCATTCACCTGCTCGTCCCCACCCACCTGATCTCCCGCCTGCCCACCGTGATATTACGTAGCTCCTGTCTATAGGTACTGACGAGATGTCTGACCGCCTGCTGCCCTTATTCCTGCCTGATAGCTTCGACTCCTTTTGTGATTATGTTACCGTACACCCGGGAGACTGGTTTGAGTACTTTAAGAGCGTATACTTGTATATTAAGAGCGTGGATAGCGAGGCCCTTATCTTAAAGGAGACCCTTTAGGTTAAGGCTATAAACCTTTATATAATAACTATTAACTTAGAAGCTTGCTAGAAAGATCTTATAGCGTCTTAGGTTAACTTTAACTTTATAAAGAAGTAATTAAAGGAAGCTTAAAAGGAAGTATAGGCCTAGATTATTAAGGCCTATTATAATAAGCGGAAGGCCCTTAATATAGTCCGGCCTATAGTACCGTCTATTCCACCTATTTTTACTATTACTTTATCTATTCCTACTATTAATACTCCTACTAAAACTACTCGTATCTCCCTAGTTATAGTAGTAGGAGAGAATACTCTATCTACTATTAGATCTACCTACTTAACCCGTCTTATTAAACAACTATTAGACCCTAATAAGTTTAAGGGTAACTAATAAGATCTTTATTAGTTTATCTCTTAAATCTAGGAGAAACTAAAGATTAATTATAACTACTTCCTAACCCCTTAATTCTATATATCCTATATTAATAACCACTTAAAGGGGTAGCCCTATACCTAGATCTTATTATATATTTATATAAGGGAATATTAACTTACTAATTATAAGGATATCCTAATAATCCTTAAGTAAGCCTATAAAGACCTTAACCGCTATAACCACGCTTATACTAAACTATTCTACCTCTATTAAATATATAAGGACTTTATTATATTCTTTACTAAATTTTAACGCCTTATATTAAAGGGAGAGATAACTAAAGCCTTACTATTAACCCTCCTTAAGTAAGCTATTTTAAAGGAGCTTTATGTTATACTTTTACACTATAACCCCTCTAGCTATAAATACCACGAGTTTATAACCTTCCTATAAAACCTAGAGAACTATAGACGCCACTTTAATACAGCCCCCGCCCCCACTACTTAGAACCGTCCCTATATCACTAATACCCTAATTACTACCTGTAAGACTTAGACTAGTTAGTAAGGGTGTAGCTTTAACCCCCGTCTAATAGCCCGTATTAAGGGAGAACTAATAGATTTATTAAACTAACGTTATAGCGGCCGGAAGAAGAGGAAAGAATACTTTTATTACGGCTTAACGTACCACTTTATTACTAACTACCTTAAGCCTAACACCCGCCTAACTTAGATCCGCTCTATTAATATATATAGTCCCTAACGTAGTAATAACTTACCCGAGTCCTTTCGCCCCTTATCCTGATTATCCCGTCGCTCTACCTAGTTCTTGAAAAAAGGAGTTTATTTAGAGTAAGTCGCCCTTAGGCCTTACCTACTATATACTACTATCTTTTAATCCGTCTTTTATTAGCTGCTATTTATAGACTCCTTATTAAGGAGGAATATAATTAATAATTTAACCTAATAATCTTACTTATTAAACTAACTGTTTAAAATAAGAGCTTTCTTATATACACTCTTACTAATAGCGGCGTAAAGAGGAAGAGCTTTATTAACTAGAGTTAAGCGTAAGAGCGCTAGCTACCACTATAGCCCTTATAATAGCCGCTTACTATTAAAGTATTTAATAGACGCCCTATTAAGAGTGGAATAATTACTTACTATATCTAAAGGCGGCTATATATCTAAGATTATATACAGAAGAATATCTTATTCTTTATTATATAGTTTACCTATTACCCGATTATACTTAGGATACTCTAGTTTAAATAGTACGACCTAACCGTCCGCTTTACCTTATACACTATTATATTTAATAGTAAGTACTACTAGTAACACTATAATATACCGTCCCGCTCTAAGAAACTATAAGCTTTATACTTCGTTTTAAGGAAGGCCCGCCTATACTTATATATAGACCGGCCTATAGCCCTAGCGGCCGTGGATATTACCCCCGTCTCTTTATACGCCACTATAATATATATAAGGCGCTAGTACTACCGCCTATATACTATTATAATAAAGTAGATTAATAATATCTTAATGGACCCTACCTCACTCTAGCTTAATCCACCCGCCCTACCTAACGTTATTACTAACTTTACTAACGTCTTCTCACTAAAGGAGGCTAAGAGACTTCTACCGCACCGCCTATATAACCACTATATACCCTTAGTCGAAGGGAAGACCACGCCGTTTAACCCGCTCTACGTAATATCACGCGCCGAGCTAACCGCTCTAAAGGAGTGGCTTAAAGAAAACTTAAGAAAGGGATTTATCCGCCCGAGCGCCTCCCCTATTACCTTACCTGTCTTATTCGTGAAGAAGTCTAATAACGGCCTTCGCTTCTACGTTAACTACCGCGCCCTAAATATAGTTATAGTTAAGGATCATTATCCTCTACCCTTAACTAAGGAGACCCTAAATAACCTGTCTAGAATACGGTACTTTTCGAAGATCGATATTATATCCGTATTTAATAACATCTACGTACGGTAAGGGGAAGAATACTTAACTACCTTCCGTACCCGTTTTAGCCTATATAAGAGCTTAGTTATACTATTTAAGCTAATAGGCGCCCCTACGACGTTTTAGCGCTATATTAATGACGCGCTCTATAAACACCTGGATGTATTCTGTACCGCTTACCTAGATGATATTCTAATCTATAGTCGTACTTAAGAGGAACACACTAAATATCTCCGCTTAGTTCTTTAAGCCTTATATAATACGGGCCTATTTATAAAACAGTTAAAATACGAGTTTTTTATAATAAAGATGAAGTTCTTAGGAATCTTCGTTAACCGTAATAACGTCTATATAGACCCTAATAAGATTACTACTATTATAAACTAGTAAACCCTAAAGAGGTTAACTAATATATAAGTATTTATCAGCTTTAGCAACTTTTACTAACGTTTTATCTATAACTTCTTAAAAATTATTACTCCGCTTACCCGCCTTACGTAGAAAGGCGTTCTGTTTTCCTAGTCTATTAACTATAAGATAGTATTCTATATCTTAAAGGCCTGGTTTATTAAGGCCCTTATCTTAACCCACTTTAATTAGAATAAAGATATAATCTTAAAGATAAACTCGTTTAACTATATATCCACTAGTGTTATATTATAGGTTAGTAATAATAATATCCTCCACCTTATTACCTTCTTTTTAAAGAAACACTCTATTATAAAATATAATTATAAGATCTATAATAAAGAGTTACTTATAATTATCCGCTACTTTAAAGAATAGCGTCTTAAGCTAGAAGGCGCCCCGTCCCTAATAAAGGTGATTACCGACCATTATAACCTGGAGTATTTTATGACGACTAAGCTCCTAAACCGCCGCCAGGCCCACTAAGCCGAGTTCCTATCCTGATTTAATTTTATAATCTCCTACCGTCCCGAAAAATAAGGCGTAAAGCTAGATATATTAACTAGAAGGTTATAAGACTTACTAGAGGAGGGAGATAATCGTCTCTACTACTAAAGCTAGGTTATCTTAAAGGAAAAGAACCTAGTACCGGCCTTACGCCTAAGGGTAATACACCTACCTAACGACCTAGAAGAATAAATATCCTAGGCCTACCCGACTAACGTAACGATTACTTTAATCTTGATAGTGTTATATATAGACGCCGACCGTTACCCGTTAGTAACCCTGGTAGAATGTAAAGAATAAGATAGCCGCCTATACTATTAAGACCGCCTATATATACCTAATAACCCTAACCTAAAAGCGACGCTATTATACCGCTACTATAATTCCCTTATCTTGAGCCACACTAGCCGCGTAAAGACCTATAAGCTACTATCCTAAGAATTCTATTAGCCCGATATATTATCCTATATAACCTAGTGGGTAAAGAAGTACTAGATCTACCGAAGAAGTAAACCGTCCTATAAAGGCTATTAGGGCCTCCTAAAGCTACTACTCGTCCTTAAGTACGCCTAATAATATATATTAATAAACTTTATTACTTACCTACCGAAGAGTAGTAAGTATAACGTTATCCTTATTATAATAGACCGCCTAATTAAGATACGCCACTTTATCCCTTATTAGGGCACCTATAATACTAAAGAGATAGCCCGTTTATATATCCGCTATATATAAAAACTATACGGCCTACTGCTATTAGTCGTATTTAACCGTAGCAGCTAGTTCGTATCTAAATTTTAAAGACACTTAATAAAACGCTTAAAGATTATAAGCACCCTATTAACTATATACTACCTTAAGACTAACGACTAGACTAAGAGAGCTAACGCTAGCTTAGAATAGTACCTAAGGGTATATATATTCTATCTATAAGACAACTAGAAGGAATAACTACCACTAGCTAAATTCACTATTAATACCCAGGTATTAGAGAGCACTAGCCTATTACCGTTCTTTCTAACCTACGGCTCCCACCCTTAAATAGGATTTAAGCCGATTAACTTATTTATACCGTCTGTTATATAGAGAGACTTTAAGAGATTCACCGCCTATATAAAAGAGATTCTTAACTACGTCTAATTCGAGCTAACTATAGCTTAAGCCCGCTATAAAGGCTAAGCTAACTAATACTACCGTTCTATCCGCCGCTTTTAAGTTAACTAATACGTTTAGCTTAATACCTATAATATCTATATAGCCCGTCTATAGAAGAAGCTAGACTAGAAAAACTTAGGCCTATTCCATATAAGCGAGGTCGTTAGCCTATACGTCTACCGCCTTAATCTACCGTCTTTAATAAGAATCCACCCTATATTCTATATAAACCACCTACAACCTATTAATACTAAACCCCTACCCGACTAGAAGCTAGACCTACTACTATACATTAAGGTGGCTGATAGAGAGAAGTATAAAGTAAAGGAGATCCTTAACTCTTACTAGGAAACCCGTGGCTATAAAGGCCGCCGCCTAAAGTATATAGTTAGGTAGGTGGGCTATAATAAGCCCACTATAGAGCCTGCCGCCTACCTAGAGAACGCTACCCAACTAGTAAAGAACTTTCACTATCGTTACCCCTATAAACCAGGACCTCGGCCTTAACGGAGCTCGGCCGTAAAGGAGGGGAGTACTGTTATAGACCTACTGTCTGGCTTACTGGTTACCAGCAAGCATTCTGCCGCTATACACCGCCCTGCCCCTAAATCCTGTATTTAGTCTGACCTCTACCTGCATCCTGTATTATAGCTCCTTGAGCTACGTCCTCGTCTTCAACCTGACCCCTACCTGCACCTACTGCGAGACTAGATATAGATAATATACTGCCATTCACCTGCTCGTCCCCACCCACCTGATCTCCCGCCTGCCCACCGTGACATGAGCACCATCTTTAGAGGGTGCGCGCGAGGCGACAGGCGAGAGTGGATCCCGAAAAATGGGGCGTAGCACGAGTAGAATGAGATGAGTTAAGAGACCCTTGTCCCTTTCAGTGTTTCCCCACTTTTTACCCAGGCATCCGCATCACCTGACAGTTTAAGCAGTCACAGCCCCCGTCGCGGCCTAATCAGTTTACGCCTTAGACTTTCACCCCTTTCGATTTTCGAGTTATTATTGTTTCCTCACAATAACAACAACAATCAAGTTCGTTCACTCTTTCATCTACCAAGTCACCGACTCATCCGCTATCTCGCGAACCTCCCCACCGACCGACAATTAAACCACCTCTACGGGCCTGTCCCTGTTTTGTCGTGTCCAACACGACCATCGTGCGTCGGGGCACGGCTACGGACAACGCGACGGATACCCCACCGGCCGCCATCAACATGTCGCGGACGGCGGAGGAAGCTCGGCGCGAGATCGAAGAATTGTGGCGACTGTTAAACGAAAAGGAAAAGGAGAACGATGAGCTGCGGCGCGAGAAAGAAGAGGAGAGACGCCAGAAAGAAGAGGAGAGACGCCAGAAAGAAGAGGAGACACGCCAGAAAGAAGAGGAGAGACGCCAGAAAGAAGAGGAGACACGCCAGAAAGAAGAGGAGAGACGCCAGAAAGAAGAGGAGAGACGCCAGAAAGAAGAGGAGAGACGCCAGAAAGAAGAGGAGAGACGCCAGAAAGAAGAGGAGAGACGTCAGAAAGAAGAGGAGAGACGTCAGAAAGAAGAGCTACAGCGACAACAGAGCCCAACGCAACTCCTCACGTACCTCTCCCTCGTTGACGAACATCTCTTCCGCAGCCTGGCTGTGGAGAGCGACCGGAACAAGACGTCGGCCTCCGGCACGACCGACGTCTCGGGCCGCTGCTATCCACAGCGCTTTCTCCCATGGACCGACTTTGACACATTACACGCCAGCCTCTTTGCGCAGCTGGAGACGACCCTCGGCAGTGACGAGGTATTTCCGTCGCGCAATACCTTACAGGCCCTGGGCGAGGACAGCAGTCCGCTCGTGTCGGACGAGATGGACCTGCGGCCCTTTTTGCGCAGCGCTGTAGAGAAACCAGCCGCGTCCATCGTCACGCGGTACCTGGCCAAGACGCGCCATACAACGCTGTCGGGCTTCAAGTTTCGCAACAGCTCATACGGCCTAGACTTGCGAGGTCTAGGGGTGAACGTCGCGGAGGCGGCGGGGGATAGAGGACGGCCGAAGAAGAAGCGGATCCCGTCGCCCGTCAAAACGATTGGCAAACCCGACCGCTGGGGATTTGCAACGCATCGATCGGGACAGGAGATCGACACCCATGTGCTTGTGGGCGAGTACAAGGCGGCCCACAAGCTGCGGGCGACGAAGTTAGAGGCCGTGTTGGCGCAGTTGCCCGAGACAAATTTCTTTGCCGCGGCGGTGCGGGAGGACGAGCAGACGAACCAGGACGACCTAGAGGAGGCGGCGGCGACACCAACGACAACAACGACAAATACAAGGACGACTACGCGAAATGGCCGGATCTTTGTGGCGCGCGTGCTCTGCCAGGCCTACCATTACATGATTTCGTCCGGCCTCGAGTACGGGTATGTGGCCTCGGGCGAGGCGCTGGTGTTCTTACGGGTGCCCGAAAACGATGCAAACACCCTGCACTACTTTTGGCGCGCCTTTGCGTCGCCTGCTGGTGGGACTGTGTCTCGCCCAGCCTCTGTGCCCGCCCGCCCGCCGCAAAACACGGCCGCAGCCTACCTAGCCAGCCTCGCTTTACTTGGCCTACAGTCATCGAAGCGGCCAAAGGCGTGGATTGATGCGCGTGAGAGCGAGCTGTCACGTTGGCCACAGCCTCGTCGGAAGGCGGCGCCTGGGGATATGCCTCGACTTGTGCTACGAGGCAGCAGGGGTGACGGAGGCGACGGGGGGGGAGAGGGGGGAGAGGAAGGAGAGGAAGGAGAGGGAGGAGAAGATGGAGAGGGAGGGCAGGGGACACGAGAGGGAGAAGGCGGTGGTCGCAGTCCGCGAAAGCGGGGCCGCAGCTCGGATCCAAACGAGGAGGGAGGAGGCGATGTGGAGGACGAAACGGGCATCTCCGACGGTACCAATCACCCGCTCCTGCCCTTTTGCACACAGGCCTGTCTGCTGGGTTTAACGCACCGGCAGCCTCTGGACGATGCCTGCCCCAATGTGCATTTGCACCGGGCAGCACGAGACGATGATCTATTCCTACAGGACACGCAGCAGCCGGGGCACGAGGACCGCCATCCACTCACGGCGGATCAGCTCAGGGGGCGTCTCGAAAAACAGGCCGCCACCGACGAGGCCGTGCACATACGGTCGCTGGAAGCGTCGTGGCTGTACGGGCGGTGCGGCGTGCTCGTACGCGTCACAGTGGCTGGGTTTGGCTACACGATGGTGGCCAAGGGCGTCATGCCTGCGTACGAGCACGTTCTCAAACACGAGGTGGTCATTTACGACAAGCTTGCCGCCGTGCAGGGCCGGCTGGTGCCGGTCTGCCTGGGCATCGTCGAACTCCCCGAAACGTTTAATCCGGGCCCCGGCCACACATGGCTCTCCCAGATGCTACTGCTGTCGTTTGTGGGCGTGGATCTCTCCTATTCTGCCGCCATTCCATACAACGTCGACACCCAACGCGAGCTGGACCGCACGACGCGCGAGCTGTACAGGATGGGCCTGTACAACGAGGACGTCCGCATCCACAACTGCGCCTGGAATGCCGAGGTCCAGCGTGTCATGCACTTTGATTTTGACCAGGCCGAGTTTTATGACCAGGCCGAGTTTACGGGTGCCAAGGTGCCAGCCGAGGGCAGCCCGGCGGCCGCGTCCCCCGCAGCCATGCGTTCTCCGCTCCAGGCTAAGCGCAACTGGAACGGCACGGTGTCTCCGCATGGGAGACAAGACGGCTCCCCGCCCACCAAACGACGCGGCATCGAAACCGTTTAGCAGAGACACCGGTTGATAGACGGTGGTCCGTATTGGTTGCATTATAACGAACAACGATCAAGTATGATTTATAGCATTAGTTAGAGATGTACTTAGGATAGGCCTAGGTAATGTGTCTAGCTCGTTCGTGTTAAATCCAGGTTTATTTCTTTCGCCTCTTTCAGCATAACGTTAAATCTACGCGCGTGTATCCAGGTATAACACGGAAGCTCATGGGTGACACTGCTGAGCCACCTATTCATCGATCGTGGCAGGATTATGAATTCGTCAAGGCAAGAATCCACCACCTCCAAATCGACCACCAGCCATGCCCATTCTCACTACCTCTCTTGAGCGCTACAAGGAAATCTCTCAACATCTTTTTGGTGTACATGGGTGGGAACGCTCCGACTACTGCCCAGACCCCACCAACGCCAACTTCAAGGACCACGTGGTGAACTATCACACCGCCTCTTACCCGTACTACTAAATCGCCTCGTTCCAAAAAACGAGAACATGATGATGCCCCACCTCGCTGAACATGGTTTTCAAAAATGCCCAACTTGCCCCGAGCACAAAGATGTGTCGACATGGCTTGAGCATGTTCGGCTGCATGTACAGGAGGATTGCCACCTTTACGATGGCGTAATTTACGCCCACGCAAAGAACGACCACCTTGTCGATGTGTATGGCTGGTTGCCATGCCCCTTTTGCGAGGAAGTGTGTCCGGATTCGGAAGACTACCACGAACACTAAGCCGACCACAAGCTAACTGCTTGCAACGAATGCAAAGAAGATATACCATATCAGTCGATGCAGGATCACCTTGGTAAGGTTCATAATTGGTCAACATGTTGCTTTTATGACGAATTCCTTTCGAAGCCTGATCTTCAGTCGTATATTCACGACCAACACCCCCCAAGCAACGCCATGAAACCAAGAAGGAAGTTAAATCGGCAAAAGTGTGAAAGTTTTCGCGGAAAAAAAATTGCGGTAAGTAAATCGACCTTCAATAGACGGTTTTTCGTTTTACTAATTACTTAGTGTTAACTGGCTCCCGGAAACGGTATAAATTATAAAGGAGAACACACTGTTATACCCGCCTTAGTGGGCGGCCGTCCCAATCGGGAAATATGGGGCCGTAATTCGTTACTAATTAGCCCGCTCTTACAGCTTCCTTAACGACCATATATAAATATAACCCTTCTTTCTTAACGTCTTAGGGGCGGCGAACTATCATTGTCAGTCGTCTCACCTGGTGCATTATGGATCGCATCGAGGGCCAAACTTTGGAAGAACTTTGGCCCTTTATAAGCTGGTTGCAAACCATCTCCCTAGCCTTTCAGCTCCACGGCTTCGTTTAAAAGCTATGGTCCGTTACGTCCCTTACAGCTGGCTCGCTCGCTACTGGTCTATACCGGTCATTTTAGCTCGAAGATCATTTCCGTCTACCTCTAAGAGTAACTAAAGATAACATTAATGTATTTATTAGCTTCTAGATAGGATTTATTTCTTTACGTAATAAGATAAAAAAAAGTGAAGCTAAGTATTATTAACTTATAAAATAATATGTCTTATTAATTTATACGTTAGGGTTTATATATTATAACCTTACGCCTTAAAATATTATCCTTTATTTATTTAGTAAGCTCTAGTTTATTAATTAGGATTATATTAACTAGTATCCTTAATGTTTTAAATATATTATTATATATTATTTAAAAATTCTATAAGGTTAGGATTAGTGGGTGTGTATAAGGTGGAACTTACTTTATTAGGTTATAGGAGGATTATATAACTAGGATGTTCGTGTATTATAAATTATATAGTCTAGATTTACACACTTTCTAGTAATATGAAGGGTTAATATAAAAGTAGAAGGGTTTATATTGATATTAGACGTTATAAAGATGGAGAGGTTAGATTTACTATAAGTATATAATTATTTTTCTAGGAATTAATTATCTTTATAGTCTAATATTAAGCTTTTTATATATTTTATACTCCTTTTAAAGTTAATCCTAACTTTAAAAAATCTTAAGCTTCTATATATTAAGAGGATAGGATTAATCTTAAAGATTAATTATTACAAAGGCACTTATCCCTAGGGGCAAGAGTCTCTACTAGGTGATTAGGCTAAGGGAGGGGTCTTATTTGTAAGGTCCGGAGGTCAAATTAATGAAATTTATCAAACTTCATGATAAAAACACGAAAAGGAATCAATGGATTGATAGTTTGTATACAAAAAGTATTGAATTAAAGAAGGTTAAGATTCTTCAATCTGCTCCTTAAAGAGAGAGTGGATTGATGATTATTATACACTTTAGGTGTTGGACAGATTATTAAGTCGTACGTCATCGATTTTATTC
>WNLO01000150.1:0-61579 GCA_021398005.1 Sporothrix luriei | reverse complement strand
CCCCCCCCCCCCCCCCCCCCCCCCCCCCCCCCCCCCCCCCCCCCCCCCCCCCCCCCCCCCCCCCCCCCCCCCCCGACGCGAATGACGCTTGACAGCCACGCAAAAGAGGCTGTGGACCAACAGATGCGGTGTAAGCGGAGGGGCGCACGAAGCGAGGTCGTCGATGCAGTGGCGATGATAAGCCAGGGTCGCGTGGCGGAGAGCCGACGGTGGTTGAATGCGGGAGGCCGGGATCTGGGAGGGCTGAGAATCAGGCGGAAAAGGCAGGACAACCAGTAGCCAGATGATGAGGTGTGGGTTGCGACCCGCCGGTTGGGATTGGCGGGGAAGGTGCGAGCGTGCTAGCGTGACAAGCGGCGAGAACGCACTGAAAGGCGACCGATGCACGATAGAATCTGTTATCAGGCTCTTATCGGTTCACTAGAGCACGCCAACCAAACAGACGCTGCACAGATGTGACTATCGACTTTACTTCATACTTGCGAATTGGCCGTTCTGAGCATCCGATGGTCGTGTGTTCCTACGATATATGTCACGCGATGGTACGGAGTAGAGCACAAGAAACTACGGGGAAGGTGCGACCGCCGCACGTTGAATGCACTTGGGTAGACATCTCGTGGGAAAAGGGCCTACAATAAATATATTGACAAAAAGGTAGCGTGCATCGCATCTACGTTAAACGCATGTGGTGGTAGCTTGAACGACAATACCTCCAGCCTTTCTCCGATCACCATAACCGTTCCAACACATTCGCTGTTATGCATAAAGCCAAAAGCAGCGTGCCATCCATCGAGATCGCGCCTGCCGCCATTCCCTTCCGACGGTTTAAAATGTCACCTATTGGAAGGATTCGTTCGTGGCTTGTTTCTTGGAATGAACTGGGAAGGCGCGAAGAACGTGCTGGCCAGCCTGGGGAAATTTAAACTGGGCAAGCAGGGAAGGCTCTATTGGCTGCCGCACCATTTTGTATGACGACACCCCACCGCTACCAACGCCCGTTGCGCCTGCCAGTTGCCACTCCAGAAGCTTGGTTCCTTCCATCTGACACTAGTGACCGTCACAAGCTTGCGCCGTTGTTGTGCATCCCTCTGCATCCCTCTTTCACTTCTTTCACTGCGCGTTCTCGCAACAGGTTTTTCTCGCCCACCTTGTTGTCTGGTCTTCGCCCAGCTTGCCCAGTACGACATATAAATGGAACGGCTCGCTTTAAGCTTTTCACTACTTCTGCGTTGATTCTGACGCCTGCCAATCGTTTCACGCCCACATCTCGCAAACCGTTTTGTGACGATCATGCCAAACTGAGCTTTCGAGCTTCACTTTTGGGACGCGATTTTAACATGGTGAGCATTTTTGGCCTCCTGGGCACGAGGGCACGAGTTGCCTATGGCTTCTTGTGGACACCTAAACTCATTTTCTTGCCTTCGCTAACGTGTCGCTCTCTGAACCAGTCCATTCTCTCTACTGTAGGCGACGCTTACCGGGCGGTGACGTCCAAAACCGCCCAGCGTACTTATCTCTACGCGGTTCTCCTGACGGTCACATCCTCTATCCTCTACGGTATTGCTATCATCGGCTACTTGGGATTCTACCGCGAATATGTGCCACATCAGGTGCGCACGGCGCCCGTCCACCTGCAATACGCCTCGGCCCACTCCCTGCCCTCGGCCGCCAGCACGAAAGCTGGCAGCCGCCTCTTTGCTGCCGAATCCGCCCTGCAACAGCATCTGCAAGGCGCCCACCCGCACCATCCGTTTGCGCTCGCCGACCTGCGTGGCCTTGGCCTCAAGACCGACCAGGAGTACGACCTGTCTGTGGTGCTCTCCGTGCCACGCTCGCCGAACAACCTCGAAGTCGGCAACTTCATGGTCGAACTCGCCCTGGCCGCAAGCAGTGTCAGCAGCGCATCCTCGGCCATCACTGCCGCGACGCGCCTTCCGCCTGCGAACCCACGCGACTTTCTCGAGTCGGGCGGCAAGCGTCTGCTCTTTGCAGCCTCGCGCCCCGGCCTGATGGCCTACACGGATCCGCTCGTAGCCCAGGCGACGCGCCTCACGCTGCTTCCGGTGCATTTCTTCTCGCCGGAGGCCGCCTCTCGCACGCGCCTTATCGTCACCATGGCAGAGTCACTCGCATTTTCTGGCTCGGGCGGCCCGAGCGCCGTGCTGCCGGCGGTGCTGTACCTCGAGCTCCGCACGGGTGGGGAGCACGAGCTGCAGACGTACGGTGCTGAGGTTGTGTTTTCGGCCAAGCTGCGTGGCCTGCGCTGGCTCATGTATCATCACCGTGTTTTCTCGTTCCTGCTGCTGACGACGACATGGTGGCTGATCGAAGTGGCGTTTATGCTGGCCGTATTTGTTGCGTTGGGCATCTTCTTTGGCGGCAACCGCGGCGATGACGGATACGATGCAGGCCAATCGACCGCCAGCTCTATTACTGGGACGCCAGGCCGTAAACCGAGCAGGAAAATCCAGCCCAAGAAGGAAGAAGGGCGCGGGAAGGAAGCGAAACCGAAGCCTGAGAAAAAGACCGGTGCGTCTAGCGTCAAGAGTGAACCACTGAGCATCAAGAAGGAGCCTGAAGATATTAGTTTTGGAAAGGAGACGTCTAAGCTAGCAGCCATCCCTCCAGAGGCTGTCACTACCTCGAAACCCGCCGAAAAGGATCCTAGTGTTGTTGCCAAAGATACCAAGAACGCCGATGACACTACGGGTTCCAAGGACGACAGCAAAGGCAAGAAGAAAGAAAACAAGGCTGCCTCACCCACAGCTCCTTCACCCAAGGCCGCCTCCTCCGCAGAAACTACCAATAACCGGAAGAGTATCATCACCGAGCCGGACGGAGATGGCGACGACGATTTCGATGATGATTATGACGATGACGACGACTACGATGATGACGAAGGCGATGCCGAACCGATTATTCCGCCGTCGCCCTCTCGGAAACAAAACAAGCCGCAACCGCAATCGCAATCGCAACAGTCGCAACCACAGTCGCGTACCAGTAGCCCGGCGTCACCGAAAAAGACAAACAAAAACAAGGACTCGGCCGGGGCAGCGGGACGGTCTTCTACACCCCCGGCAGACGGCACTCCCGTTCGGCAGAGGCCGGCCAAGAAAGAAGCGTCCAACCTGTCGACGACCAGCACAGCTTCGGGCGACCATGGCAGTCCAGCACGGAAAAGAATGTCGCAGTCAGTCAACGACATTCAGCAAAAGGGAACCTAGCGGGCTAACTTTTGACTTGCCTTTTTTATTGTCTTCATTCTTTGTCTTTTGTATCAGGGCGTCCCGTGCACAAACTTGCGAAGGAATTGAAGTGTACTGGTTTGGTTGTTTTCTTTTTTATATTTTATGACTTGGCTTCCTTGGTTAATTGTTGCATTAAACTAATATCCTTTTGCTTTGCTTGTTACTTGTCGCTATGTGTATATGTCCTTTACAGCCGCTCAAATATGATATTGCTACACGCTTTATGTTCTTTCCTATTTCTTCTCCTTTCTCTCCTTTGTCTCCTTTCCTCGTTCAGATCACCACTCACGGATCTCACCGCCGGGTCCAATGAAGCCTGGCGTCAGCCAGGGCTTAGCGTCCTTGGCCAGTCGACGCACCTGTTCCTCGTCAATCTCAATGCCCAACCCGGGCCCTGTCGGCATCTGGATGAAGCCGTCCTCGACGGCCCAGACCTCGGGGTTGTGCGTGTAGCTCGTGAGGTCCTGCTGCGACCCGTTCTGCGCGTTGTAGTGGATGCCCAGGCTCATCTCCTGGATGGCGAAGTTGGGACTCGCCAGATCGACTTGCACACACGCCGCCAGCGCAATGGGGCCCAGCGGGCAGTGCGGCGCCAGAGCCACGTCGTACGTCTCGGCCAGCGCGGCAATGCGGCGCAGCTCCGAGATGCCGCCGACATGGCAGACGTCGGGCTGCAGAATATCAATGTGCGGCAACAGCGGGCGCACGTCCCAGCGGCTGTGCAGGCGCTCGCCGAGGGCAATGGGGATGGTCGTCAGCGCCTTCAACTCTTCGATGCCCGTCGGGTGCTCGGACAGCAGTGGTTCCTCGATGAAGAGGGGACGATGGGGCTCGAGGGCCTTGGCGAGCTGCTTGGCCATGGGCTTGTGGACGCGGCCGTGGAAGTCGACGCCGACGTCCATGCCCAAGTTCTTGACGGCCTGAACACGGGCGACGCAGCCATCGAGGGCCGCGGGGGCGTCGAGCCAGCCAAGGTCTTCGGTGCCGTTCATCTTGACGGCGCGGAACCCCTGGTCGCGGCGGGCCGTTCTGCTCATGTTAGCAACGCGAAGCCTTACTCAAGGAGTGTGGCAAAGAGGGGGGAAAGGGGAAGCACTGACGCCTGCTTCTCGACATCGTCCGGCCGATCGCCACCGATCCAGGCGTAGACACGCAGCTTGGTGCGCAGCTTTCCGCCGAGCAGTTGGTGGATGGGGACGCCGAGTTTTCGAGCTGTCAGGGTGTCAGCGGCAGTCTCGCAACGACTCTAGACAAAGGACGAGCAGACGACGCTTCAGCAACCGACCTTTCAGGTCCCACAGGGCAATGTCGATGCCGGAAAGCGCGCTCATCAAGACGGGCCCGCCCCGGTAGAAGCTCGTGCGCCAGGACAGCTGCCAGATGTGCTCAATATCGTCAGCCTCCATGCCCTTGTAGCGCTCAAACCAGGCATCCAGACAGCCCTCGACGGCCTGCGAATGGCCCTCCAGTGAGGCCTCGCCCCAGCCGACATTGCCGGCCTCGTCGGTGATCTTGACAAACAGCCAGCGGGGCGGCACCCGGAACCACTCCATGGTGGCGATCGTGCCCATGATGGCGGTTGTGTGGTTTGTGAGGGTTGAGCTGTCGAAGGAAGTTGGCGATGATTGATGATTTCCTTGGACTTAAAGCGTTTTACTGTCGGAAGTACAAATGAGCATCTTTGCCACGTGAGTACACAATGCGATCGGACGTAACTACGCGTTTTGAAGCTGCCAAGCTACCCTCGACACCCTAATGGACGATGTCGGCGATCCGGGACAATGTTGTCCTGTAGTTCATACTTTGCGGCAGTTGGTGTCGGGATTGAGTCGGAGCTGCAGTCGGAGCTACTGTCGGAGCTCCTGGCGCGTGCGGGGTTGGCCACGCGGTGGTACAGCACCTTCGGTCGGCCTACCCTTTTGGGAAGCTGTGGTTTTCCGACGCTTTTCCGGCCAACAGACGCCCACTGAAAGACAACCAACTGCTTATCCGTCGCTAGTAACGAGCCTTCAATGTACAAATTGACACTACCTACTGCGCGACAACGCATCACTTTCTAGACAATAGCGTCTTGTTTTTCTGGGTTTACAGTATTTACTAGTTTTATTTTTATATAAAACAAAAAGTATACCGTCTATAGTCTAAAAAAAATATCCGGCACTCTGCTCGTCGTCCTCGATCCCGGTCGTGTTACTGCTTCAGCTTCCGCTGCGACTCCACCCACTCTTTCACTGCGGCCTTGAGGTCGGCCTCGCTCCACTCGCCAAAGATGTTGACGCCCAGGCGCTTGGGGAAGTTGTAGCGGGAATGGCTGTCGAGCGCGGCCAGCGTGTCGAGCGCGCTCTGCGGCAGCTCCTTGACCTCGAGGTTCTCCTGGATGCGCTTCGGCGTCACGGACTTGGGCAGCACCACGGTGCGGCGCTGCACGGCCCAGCTGATGAGCAACTGGGCGGGCGTCTGGCCGAGCGTCTGGGCCAGCGCAATGACCTTGGGGTCGTCAATGGCGCGCGGCTTGTTGTAGATGTTGTTGCCCATGGGGCTGTAAGCCTGCACCACGATGCCGTTGTCGTGCTGCCACTGCAGGAACGCGGGCTGCTGCAGGTACGGGTGGGCCTCGATCTGGTTGACGGCCGGACGGATCTCGGCCGTCGCCCAGAGCGCCTCGATGCGCTCGCGCGTAAAGTTGGACACGCCAATGGAGCGGACCTTGCCCGAGCGCACGACGGCCTCGAGCGCCTTCCAGGTATCGGCCACGGGCACGTCAATGACGTCAATCTGCCCGGTCTCGGCGTTGACGGGGAACCGCTCAACGTTGTCAATGTTGCGGAAGGCGACAGGCCAGTGGATCAGGTAGAGGTCGAGGTAGTCGGTCTGCAGGTCGGCCAGCGACTGGTCGAGCGCCACCTCGACGTCCGCGGGCGCGTGGTGCGTGTTCCAGAGCTTGCTGGTGAGCTGCATGTCGGCTGTGGTGTCAGAACAAAGCATCGAAGAGGCGGGAATACGATATGGTACGAGGGGAGATCGGAAAACGCACGAAAATGTCCTTGCGGTCGACGCCCGAGGCCTTGATGCCGTCGCCGACCTCCTTCTCGTTGGCGTAGGCGGCGGCGCCGTCAATGTGGCGGTAGCCGGCGCGCAGAGCCGCCTCGACGGCGTTCTTGACCTCGTTGGGCTCGGATTGCTGGAGTTGTCAGCGATGTGGCCAGTTGGAGAATATGGGAAAGCTGCATGACAGGAAATGGGAAGGTCGCATTACCCATGTGCCCAGACCAATCGCCGGGATCTCGTAGCCCGAGTTGAGCTTGAAGGACGTCTGGAGAGGCATTGCAGTAACCGGCGGCAGTGATATTGCAGGAGCGGGCGGAATTCTTGGTTGTAAGTTGATTCTGGCGAATTGCTTATGGTTTGGATGGCCTTGTTGATTTATTTGATTGTATTCAGGGGCAGACACAACAGTGCTTAATCACCTCATTGAAGCTTCCCATCGTGCCTTCCCCTCCGGCCCCTCTTTCTCCCCACCCTCCCCGGATATACACTCCAAAATGACGCTCTTGCCCTTGTGGAATTGGGGCAGGGTCCGACACCGCGACGGAGCCAAGTTGCTAGTGCCGCCGTCGGGCAGGGAAAGACCGAGTGGATACACATCCTTCCGTGGCTTATTTTGATGTGTAGATTTGTTCAACGCAGGGCACACCACATGTGCTAGGTATAATATGTCGAGCTGCTGTCCTGTTATCGAGGATAGCTGCGTATATTGTAGTTCAAGGAACAGAGAAATTACACTTTAAAAATCTCTATGGAATATCGAGTGTTTGGTGTATAAGTCATATAGAAAACTGCGTTGAAAAATCCACAACCAAAACATATTTAAGATACGGCAAATAAACTTTGTATACTTGGTTTCCGTTAACACTTCTTCATTTCTTGTATATATATGCGGCGTCCCTCTCTAAAAGATGGCAATGGCATTCGGAGGACTGGCTACGCCGCCGGGCACCTTGAGCGGCACGCTGCTCACAAAGAACGACCATCGCTGCCTCTCCGCGCACTTGCGTGCCAGCGCCTCCAGATCAAACATCTCCCCAATCGGCACGCCCCAACCCGCCAGCACCCACTGATGGATCAGGCCGCCGCCCTTCATCTTCTCCTCTTCGTCCGGGTTCAGCTTGGTGTGGCCCGGAAGCGCGTCAGGCGCAGCCAGCGGTGCCTGCTCAAAACTCGGCGCGTCACCCGCCACGGCCGCAAAGTTGTGCTCCCACAACCACCGCAAGCTGGTCTTGGTCGCGGCGAGGCCGATAAAGTTGGTTGCCGGCCGCTTGGGGATGGCCTGCTGTTCTTGGGCGGACATCGCCTCGTAGGCCTCGGTGCTGCCCGAGCGGATAAACAAAATATCGCCGCTGCGCAGCTCGAGGCCCTTTTGCCACGCAATCACCTTGTCCAGATCCTCAACAGTAAACGCCGTCGACTCGTACGGCGACACGGCAATGCTGTGCGCCTGGCAGTACGCCGCATAGTCCAGCAGCACGCCGCGCCCGACAATGCCCCCCTTTTCAACCCACGCGTCGATGCCAAGCACGTCGGGCCGTCCCTCCAGCTCGTCCATCGCTACGTTGCCGTAGAACCGCTTGGCCTGCTGGTACCCGTAGTGCCGGAACCCGTCCCACTGGCTCGACCCCTGCGTGTTGAACGCCACGTAGTCGTCGTTGACCGTCCGGTCGCGGCCGTGCGCGTCCTTCTTCACAATGCGCTTCCACTCGAACGGCGGCCGTCCAAAGCTCGGGTGCGACGGCTTGTTCAGCGACCAGTCGAGCGACACGCGCTCGCCCGTCTGGATCTCCTGGCGCGCCGCCGCGGCCACAACGGCCGGGGTCAGCATGTTGAGCGCGCCGAGGCGGTCGTTGTCGCCGTATAGGCCCCAGGCGTTGCCAGGAGGGCCGTTGGGGTCGAGCGGCAGGCTGTCAAAGGGCGGCCGCTCAGGCACCGGCGAATCGACGTGCGTGCTCGAGGCCATGGTGAAAATGGTTGTGGGCGTGTTGAGGTTGAAGGTAAGGGTCGAAAGGAACGTGCGCTTGGACTGTGAAAGTCACGAGACGTAACAAGCACTCGTGAAATGGGATGCAAATGGAAACCGGCAATAGTTTCTGACTCGCACTTTCCTCAAGGCTTTCTCTCAAGTATGCTACCATTTCGCAGAAGAGAAGGAGTATGCAGTGAGTCTATGAGACCTTACTCGGGTGAGCGATGGGCGAACTCGAGGAGATCGGCAAGTGCGATCGTGGGGAGCTGCCGCGGGGAAGGCGTTCGGAAAAGTACTTTCCCAATTCGGAAAATGCACTCGCTATCGTGCTTTCCCTCTCAGCCTCGCTGGGCACTCAAGGCAAGGCCCCCCTGAACCGCCGACTTTGCGAGAGAGATTCACGGATACAACACAATAGGCCAACTATCCACAACTCCACGATTTGCAAGGGGGCATGGATACCAGTCCGCGTTCCGATGCAAATGCACCGCCACCAAGACGGGTCTCTCACGGCCCGCATTCCCAGATCCACAACACGGAGTCGGGCAACGACAGGCCGGCAGCCAAACGCCGGAAAAGAGACAGCATCAACTTGCGGCAACGTGTGACGCGAGCCTGTGATCGATGCAAGAAGTGAGTGACACAAAGAATATTGGCGGCAACGTTCAAGATGCTGACAGCCCAGACGCAAGGTCCGATGCACAGGTATGCGGCCGTGCAGGCACTGTATCGATGCCGGGGCATCATGTACCTATGATCTGTCCTACGCCCGCGGTCGACTTCCGTCGATTCCACTGGCCCAGACGGATCAATCACACCAATCGCCATCTACATCGACGTCGTATGTCCCGGCGACATCGTACGGCATTTTGGCCTCGCCTGTGATAACAGAGCGGTTGGCCCACAATGGCAATGGTGACGGTGTCCACGCAACGGGCCAGCTGCAACAACAACACGAGACAAGGAATGGACAGCAACTTGAGCGGCAAGGACGGGGACAGCACGGCCAGAGCCAGGCCCAGCAGCCTGCCCAACCGCCGTCTGAAGGTCTGTCGTTCTCGTCAGCCGCAGCCGCAGAGACGGCCCGGCGGCCAGGCGATGCACCCCCATGTACTCTCGCCGTGCCGGCGTCTGCAATCCCGTTAGCAACACCTCATCCTCTTCCACCACCGGTGGAGGCACAGGCTGCTTCATCCCGTGTCTCGCCGGAGCCTCTGCAGACCGACCGTCAAGGCCATTACGTTGGCCCAGCCTCGGGTGTCTCGTTTCTTCTTCGGGTGCAGAAGAAACTCCACGACAATGTGTCCTTCCAACAGCAGTCGTCGTCCATCTTTACCTTTGGTGATGCCCCACTCCAACCGACTGCACAGGGACATGACGACCTAGATGTAGCCGGTGGCTCTGACACGCCCCTGCTCTTCCTAACGCAGCTCGAGGCCAATACTCTGCTTGCGCGCTACTTTGACTTTGCCGTGCCTACGCATCGCTTCCTACACCGCCCCACGGTCGAGTCCTGGCTATCCACCTTTTATGCCACGCGAGGCCGCATGACGGCAAACACGAATGGGAAGGACAACAACTACAATGGCAAAGGTGGCAATGGCGGCGACGGTGGCAACGGCCGAAATACCCGGGATGATAGACGTGCTCAGGCTGCCGTGCTCTTCATGGTTTTCGCCCAGGCACGCGATTATCTTCCCGTATCAGATGTCAACGCAGACATGGACTCCAGTGCTCACTTCTACCGCGCTGCCGAGCGGCAGCTCGCCCGAGAAAAGGGCGCCGTCCGTCTTGCCAGTGTCCAGGCCCGCCTGTGCCAGTGTTTCTATCTGCTGTCCCAGTCCCGCATCAACCACTGCTGGAGCTTGTTCGGCACCACCGCTCATCTCGCACTCGCCATTGGCCTCAACCGCAACCGCCGCGCCGATCTAGCCGGCGGTCTCAGCCACATTGACGTGGAGTGCCGTCGCCGCACCTTTTGGTGCGCCTACATCCTCGACAACTACTTGAGTGCCGCCCTCGGCCGCCCACGCACCTTCCACGACGACGACATTGATCAAGAGCTGCCATCCATTGCCGAAGATGGTGACATTCTGCACGGCGAGATCATCCGGCGGGTGACACCGAGTGCGGGTTTGAGTCTAGGCAACCATTCTCTGGCCCAGGGTCTCGACCAGGGAATTGGTTTCGGACTCGACATGAATATGGCAGAAGGTGGTAGCGATGGCAGTGGAGGTGGAGGCACTCGTCGCGGGATGTCCGTCATGCTGGCACCCGTTGCCCATGTCCGCCTATCCAAGATCGTCAGCACGATCCTACGCGACCTCTACGCTATCCGGCCCGTCTCGTCGACGACCCGGGCCAGCCTCACTGCAACGCACACAGACGCCCTACGAGCATGGCGCCAGCACGACGCACATATTACTCGCTTCTTGGACACCGACCGAGTCAGTGCATCTCTCCTGAGCCCCATCTTTCAGAGGCAGCGCCATGTCCTCAACCTTGCGTACTGGCATGCACTTTTGCTGACGCACCGCCCCATCTTATTGAGCAACTTTGCCTACCTCCGACAAGGAGGGAGCGGCGGCGGCGGTGGCAGTAGTTCAGCTCCCGGTAACTCCGGCTCCTCCCTAACGGATGTACGCGACCCTGATGTGCGTGCCCAGGCCCAGGCTAGTATGCAGCAATGCCTCGATGCGGCCATGCACATTATCGAGATTGTCGACGACTTGTTCCAGGACGGCCAGCTTTTCCGAGCTTATTGGGTATGTCTGGTGCCACGATCCTTGGTCCGCCTTTTATCACTAACAAAACCCAGTTCACAATGTATTTTACCTTCTCGGCCGTTGTCGTCGTCTACGTCTACGTAATCCAACATCAGTCGGCACCACAGGAAACATACACTGCCTACCTCGCGGCCGCCGTCATATGCCAGGGCCAGATTGCTCGCCTGGCTGAGGGTGGATCGCTGACTCAACGGTATTCGCTCGTTCTCGAAGAGCTACGCCTCGTCACTTTGCAGCGGACGGCCGCGTTTCGGCCGGCTGTGGACGCCCAAGGTGGAGGACTTTCAAACGGTGGCCGCTACAGCAATCCAAATAGCCATCTACCGCCGACTGATCAGTCAGGCATACATGGCCAGCAACAGCATCGCCATGCCCAACAGCCTCACTCTCGATCCCAACAACAGCAGCAGCAGCAACTACAACCGCAGACCCTAGACTTCTCGGCCGTGCCTTTGGCCGGAGGTTCGACCGGCGAACTCGCGGGCGGTTTTGCCAACTGGAACAGTAGCCCTAGCAGCTCTCTTGCCGATGTCACTAGCTGGGGTTACTTTGACTCCATGGTGTCGTCAGGCTTCTGGCCACTCGATTCGTTACTCAGTGAAGACCACCAGTTACGAGTTTGAACCCGACGGTCTACGAAACTAATATATAACCTTATTTATTGCTCGTTACCTTACACATGTTTATATCGCAATTTGGATTCACCTACCACTTATCCTCTATTTCATCTACTGATCTAGGACACGGCCAACCGAAACTAGCCAGCACCCACGTCGGCACCTAGATCCGACTGGCGCTGTTCATTGGTTCCACTAGCACGATGCTTTTCCGACTAAACCCACCAACACAACCTTTTCCGAATCCACTACTCACTAACACGCATCGGAAAGCCAACGGCCACTCAATTTCCCACCAACACTCTCCCCTTGACCCTCCTCATGGCAGATGCCGCCATCGAGGACTGCGCAGAGTGTTTGCATGAGCTTTTATGAGGTGGTTTCCTACCTTTTTTGCCCATCTGTCCTTGCAATTATTGGACAAGGCAGTATGGCGCAGACGTCGAAAGGCATCCCATGACATCTTGATTAGGTTATTATGGGCTTGCATCTCGCCCTGTATACTGCCTAGCCTCGTCTACTCTTTATTTTACTCCTCCCTATCATTTGATTTGTTTCATATTGCTCTCGTCTCGTTGTCATCGTTTATTTCTGCACACCGTTTTCTATTTGACAAGTTCCGAAGCAGCTCTACACAACCATTCCACAAGACCATTCACGCTACGCATCCCGTACATTCTTCCACCATGGCTGCTGCTGCTCCAGTCTTTTCATCAGCCACCGGCTCCTTCTCGCCGCATAACAACTTTCACGCCGAGGGTTCTGCCGTAAAGGATGACGCATCCATCTCAACCCCGGCACCGCCACTACGCGTCGTCAACGACCTGCTAGTCCGCCGCGTGCGGGAGGATCCTCATTCCCCTTTCTTCGCCTACCCAACCTCACCGCGGGGTAACGACGACTATGTCCATCACACGGTCGGAGACATCGACCGCTATGCGGATGCCGCGGCCTGTCTCTACTTGCAGTCTGGCGTTGTTCCTCAGCATCCAAGTGCGCAAACGGACGAGGTTATTGCACTGTTGGCACCTTCCAATGTAGACTACGTTGTGTCAATGTTTGCACTCTCGCGGCTGGGCTTTGCTGTGCTGTTTCTGTCTAACAGGCTGGCCACAGAGGCCGTTGTTAACTTGCTGCAAAAGACGCAGTGCACCAAGATGATCGTGTCGCCTCACTATTTGACCGCGGCCGTTGAGGCTGCAGCAGCTGCGTCAACAGCAAACGGCAAAGGGCATCGTCCTGTCTCTGTCTTTAGTCTCATCGAGTATGAGCAGTACACCACGGCAGCTACAACTGCAGCTGCTGACAACCGCGCGCTTGTCGAGGCCGCTTGGCCCTCGTTTGCAACCACGACGGCAGCCACTCTGGCAGCCCGGATTGCGTTTGTCATCCACTCGTCCGGCTCGACGGGCCTTCCCAAGCCCATCTTCCAAACGCACGCGTCCTGTCTCGCCAACTACGAGAGCGGCATTCCCTACCGCGCCTTTATCACACTGCCGCTCTTCCACAACCACGGACTCTCGACGCTGTTCCGCGCATTGTGTGCGGGCAAAGCCACCGCGCTCTACAACGCCAACCTGCCGCTTGTCGGCAGCACGTTGGTGGCATCCATACGCGCCTTTGGGCCTGAGAGTCTGCACTGTGTGCCCTACGCGCTGAAGCTCATGGCCGAGAATCCGCGCGGCATCGACGCGCTGCGCGCGCTCAAACTAGTCCTGTACGGCGGCAGTAGCTGCCCAGACGAGCTGGGCGACCGACTCGTGGCTGCCGGCGTCTACCTTGCGGGCCATTATGGAGCGTACGTTTTCCCGTCCTCGCATCTCTTCGTCCTCTCCCATGTTTTCTGTGTTTTTCTTTAGTTACCTTCCCAAACGCACCCGCTGACGCTGGCCGACAGTACCGAAATAGGCCAGTTGATGACGTCCTTCCACAACCCCGAGACAGATAAGGAATGGGCGTATATGCGACCGGTGCCGTCAGCCAAACCGTTTTTGCGCATGGTGCCGTTGGATGTTGGTGCCGAGGGATGCGACACGACCTACGAGTGCGTCGTGCTCGACGGCCTGCCGTCCAAGGTCTTGTCCAACAGCGACGACCCGCCCAACTCCTTCCACACGCGCGACCTGTTTGCCAAGCATCCGACGATACACGACGCCTGGAAGCACCTCGGCCGTATTGACGATCGCGTCACTCTGGTCAACGGTGAGAAGGTCCTGCCCATCCCCTACGAGCACCAGATCCGCCAGCACGACCTTGTGCGTGAGTGTGTCGTCTTTGGTGTCGGTCGCGCCGTTCCAGGCATCATGATCATGCCAAGCGACAAGGCCGCCTCGTTGGCATCGGAGATTCACAACAAGGAGCTGCTGCTGGACGCTCTGATGCCTGCCATTGAGGCTGCCAACGCGCAGACCGAGGCGTTTGGTCGCGTCTCGCGCGAGATGGTCGCCATCCTGCCAGCTGACACTGACTATCCGTGCACAGACAAGGGCACTGTGGTCCGGGCCGCCTTTTACCGGCGTTTTTCCGCCGAGATCGAGGCCGTCTACGTCCGGTTTGAGGATGCGGCTGGCGAAGACGCAGAGGTGACCGCATCGTCAAAGCCTCTCCTTAGTCTAAGTGAGACCGAGCTCGAGACATACCTCCTCGACCTCTTCACCAAGACTCTTGGTGTCCCTGCCGACCGTCTGCAGGTCGACATAGATCTGTTTGAGGCCGGCGTCGACAGTCTGCAGGCCATCACGGCCCGCGCCCAAGTTTTGAGAGAGATTGACCTCGGCGGCCGCACACCGGGCCACAATGTTGTCTTTGAGTTGTCCAGCATCCGCCAGTTGGCCCAGCACTTTTTGGCGCTGCGGGCCGGTAGCGACAGCGAACATGACAGCACCGACGCCAGCGAGATCAAGGCCATAGACGAGCTGATTGCCAAGTACAGTGACTTTTCAGCGTACGCGAAGGTCGACTCGACAACAGCCAAAGCACGTCAGGGTGGTCCCCAGACCGTGCTGCTGACTGGCGTCACAGGCTCGCTGGGGGCACACATACTGCATCAGCTCGTCCAGCAGGACGCACAGCAGGTGGCGCGCGTATATTGTCTTGTCCGGGCCCCATCACGCACCTCCGCCGAAGATCGTGTCCAGGCGACACTGGCCACCAAAGGTCTGTCGCCGCTTCCAGGGGACAAGCGCGTTGTCTGTCTGCCCGCCGATCTTAGCCAATCCTCGCTCGGCCTTGACGATACAGTCCTGGCCGAATTCCGCAAGACCTTGACCACCGTCGTCCACGCCGCCTGGGCCGTCAACTTCAACGTCGGCGTCCGCAGCTTCGAGTCCCACCACATCCGCGGCACGCGCAATTTGCTCGATGTCGCCCTCTCGAACGAGCGCGGCGGACGGCCAGCCGCCCGTCTCTTCTTCTGTTCGTCCATCTCGGTTGCCGCTGGCACACCCCTCCCTGCCACAATTTCCGAAAGTTGCGTTACCAATCTTCACCACGCCCAGGCCATGGGGTACGCCCGCTCCAAAGTCGTCACGGAGCATATTGTGCGTGCTGCCGCCGAGCAGACCGGCATGACCGCCCGGGTTTTGCGGCTGGGCCAAATCATTGGCGACACCGAGCATGGCATCTGGAACACCACCGAGGCCATCCCGCTGATTTTCCAGAGCGCCCTTGTCATGGGGTCCCTGCCGGCATTGGATGAGACGCCCTCGTGGATGCCTGTCGATGTCATGGCACGCTCGGTCTTGGAGCTGTCTGGCTTGGCGGGGCAGTCAAAGTACGGTGTCACCGATACCGCCGACACCATCGACACCGTCGACACCGTCGATCTGTCCACGGTCTACCAGGTCCAGAACCGCAACGTGTTCCGCTGGACCGACGACCTGCTTCCGGCTCTGCGCGCCGCCGGCCTCGACTTCGACGTTGTCCCGCAGCGCGAATGGGTGGCTCGCCTCCGCGCCTCCGACCCAGACCCGCGCCGCAACCCGGCCATCAAGCTCATTGACTTTTATACTGAAAAGTACGACAACGACCGGCCTGGACGCGCAGACCTTGTTTTTGATATGCACAAGACGGAGGCTACGAGCGCCACCGTGCAATCGGGCATCGACGTCATCGGGAGCGGGCTAGTAGCAAAGATGGTGTCCTGGTGGAAGACGCAGTGGTGAAGCGGTTCCCTAGAAACAGGTAAGCATGCTCTGTACTCCGTATCTCGTCGACAATTCGCATATTAGAATATGAGACTACTGGAATTACCAAAACAAGACGTTCGGGATGTAGCTAGCACGCTGCGTAGGCCACGTGCACTGTGCATGCACCGTGCTGTTTATGACCTCATTGCCATCCTTGTGTAGGCACACATTGTCACCGGCTCGTCCAATGCCTGCTTCTGTGATCGGTTCGTCATACCGCGCTGGACCTCGTGGGACTCGAGATTGTGCGGATACAGTGATTTACGTGCCAGCGTGCCTTCCGATCGAGTGTGCAAAACAAACGGGCAACCGCCCACCCAATTTCACAAATTGCTCTTCACAATTGCTCCTGCCTTCGCATCGGCACTTTTTCCACCTTGGAGTGGCTCCACTTGCCATCAAAGCTTCGTCCAGTCCCAGCCCCGGTGCCCGCTATGCCCCACCACAGAGCTATTGCTGTTCTTGATGGTGCGCTGTTGGCTGCTGGTCGTTCTTGCCTGGTGTTTTCCTTGGAACGGCTTCAAATCCCCGCCATTTTCTTTTCATGATTTTCGCCCGTCCTTATTTTCTCAACCAACCGCCCTCTCCCCTCACTTGTTGAGCTGCTGCGTTGCTCTTTCCCTCCCCCACTCTACAACATACAGCTGGCGCGATTACGCCAAACCCAGAAAGAGCGACCATGTAATAGCTCTTGCTCACCGCCAGAACTGCATATTCCTTTCCCCATCACTTTTTTTTTTCGCTTATGGCCTTTGATACGACCCATATCTTACTGACACGCAGGAACATACTTTTTAAATTATGACTCCTCTTGTTAGGTCTGTTCCTGGCGGGAGATGCCGTGTATCATATGTTACGTGATATTCGTCAAAGATTGTCCGCAGCCTACGAGTGATTTAGACCCGGCAGGTACGACGTTCTCTGCGAGTTCGGGAAAGTGCGTCTGGGAGAGGTCGCGGCTGGATGGCGTAGGGAAACGGCTACTGGCAATTATAGATAGGAAACTATGCGAACAACAATAGAACGGCAGGAGCAAAGAACGTAGGAACAAACAATAGATATAATAAGAAACAGCAAACGTGAAAGAACGTGCGTATTACGATATCAACACGCTGCATAACAACAATGCCACATCATTAACCACCCCAAACGTTTTAGTCCCAAGATTCGCTGTTTGTTGTCCAGTTGTCCAGCTGTACTCCGAGCGTCACCCGCACCACACTAACGGCTGCGCGCGTGCTGCATTGTTTGCCCCCGTTGCCAACGCTTTATTACCCCGTTAGGTGTCTCTTGCCTCTCGGGCCACAAACCCCCCTCATTGACTTGTGTCCCGCGCCCCTGTGCGTCTTCGAGTCCCGCGATCTGTGGCTCTTTGCTCTTTCCTTTATATTTTGTTTTCTAACCTGCACGACTGCTCGACTGCTCGACGCCACGAATGCCCTTTCTTAGACGAGGAACAGGATCGGTCTCCAGAAAAAACGCCCATCACGCGCAGTATTAGAGAAGGAACAAAGCACAAATTGTTTCCAGGCGGAAGGACGTACCCAGCCTCCCACGATTCCCCCCGACTCACTTCCTTCCACTCCCCCCTGAGGAAACACACAGGCCAAATATTCTTCCTCCTCCGAAATTTGCAGTCTCCTCTCTACTCACCGGCAATCGACTCTCCTCCTTGTCAACTCCATCTTGTCAATCTTGCTCGAGATTTTATGGTTCGTCTCTGCCTCGCGTCGTCTCCCAGCCCCGCCAACCTCGACTCGACCGCTACGATTCGAGACGCCGTCGCAGGTCGCAGTCCAACACCCGTCCCCAACGAACCTCGAGTTTTGCTAGCCCACGACCTCTTATTACGACATTCTTTCTACAGCACGTTGTGCCAACTATCACGATCACATTGTCGGTGACGATTGTCTCGTTGCCGTACAGCTTAGTGAGCATCGCATACCGAACCCTGGAGCCTGGGCGTCCATGCCGCCCAACCGAGCTCGCTAGCCGCAACGCCGACCAACGCAGCTTGAGCACGCACTAGAAGACCCACGCAGGCTGTCCTGTCCCCATTTACCAGCCACAGCAGTGCAAGACTCTTCTGGAACGACCTCCGGGAAGCTCTGATTTTATTTTATTTTCTCCTTCGCACAGGGTCGAATTCTCTTTCGACGTCGTTTTCTCGCCGTCGGCCGCATAACTCGACCTCCTACCCGACTCCGAGCTGCAATAGTTCTCCAGGCATCCAGCATCCGCATCCCTTAAACTCGTACGCAGCAGCAAGGGCGTCCATCAACTACTGTATTGCCCAATTCTGTTCTCGGGCCATCCTCTCGAGGTTCTCCCTATCCCTCCTCCCCCTTCCCGCGTCCACCACGATGCCTTGCTTCAAGGGCATCGCGGTAAGCATCCATGCAAATGGTGCGCCGCTCCCCGAGCACGGCATCCAGAAACAGTCGCGTGTCTCCCGCATCAACAGCTACATCCCCGTCCCGCAGCCCCAGCTGTCCACCGACTCCGGCAAACCAGAGGCGGCCAAGTTCGCCATCTCAATCACCCTCCTCACCCCGGGCCTGCCCATTCCATACTCCACGCCCAAGGCCTCCGATGCCAACCCCTATCCCAAGCCACACGTCGTCGGCGAGCTGCCCTCGTCCGGCAACGACAGCACTTTCGCCGGCATTGTCGCCCCCTACATCCCTATGACCAACTCCGAAAACGAGACCATTGCCGCCTACATCTACTTTGACGGCCGCGCCAAGGAAGAAGTGGCCACACTGTTGCGGCCCGGCGAAGAGACGTGGGTTAACAGCCGGTGGGTCCAAGTTCCTGAGACAGAGGGCGGCGGCCTGGCCGAGCGCGAGTTCCTGTTCCGTGAGGTTGGCCTCGAGCGCTGGCTGAACGGCCTGGATCTCGAGGGGCACGACGCCGCGGCCAAGCTGGAGAAGAGACGGCAGCGCTTCGAGAAGCGCCGGCGGAGGCAAGAGCTACAACAGAAGCAGCAGCAGAACGGATCGTCCACAACGTCTGGCAGCCATCGCCGAAAGAGCAGCACAAGCCGCGGCCTGCGCTACGGCGGCGCCGATGCGCAATCACCTGTCGAGGCGCTTGAGGACGACGACCTGTCGGACGACTCTGTATCGTCAGACGACGAGCTCCCCGAGGCGACGGGCCAGATCAAGGTCGCCATGTTCCGGGTGCTGGCGTCCGGCGAAATCAAAAAGGGCGAGTACTCTCCACAGTTTGACGCGCACGATGACGACGATGCCGAGGGTGGTGGCAACGGCGGCAGTGGTGTCGATGCCGACGTCGAGCACACTACGAGCTTCGCCAAGCCCAAAACACTCGACCCCAAGACCATCTCGACACAGACCGTGACTGGCATCGACGGCCCGGACAAGCCGTATGCCGTCTTTACCTTTTTCTACCGCGGCGAGCGTACGTCAACCCCCAGACCAACACCGTGGACCTACTGTGCCACGTGCCCCCGTAGTATACAATTTTGGCAATGTTGCTAACTGTCCCGTTCAGGCCAACTAAGTAAAATGGGCATCATCCCGTCCGCCAAGGGCGCACAACAGACGGCCCCGGATGCCAAGCGCAAGTCTGCCCAGCTCGACTTTTCCAGTATCGGTCCGCTCAAGACAGCCGGCACCGTCGGCTTCTCGACGTTCCGCGATAACGACTCCGACCCTGCACGCCAGAAGAAGACGGGCCACAAGCGGAATGGCAGCGTGGCCAACACAAACGCCGCCACGACCACGATGGACGAAGACAGCGACGACGACGATGACGACGACGACAAGATTCTGGGCAAGATGGACGATGCCGACGATAAGGATGGTGGCAAGTCGTCGGACAGGCTGGCGCCCGAAGACGCCCAATTCTCGGGCGAGCTGGCCGACGGTGTCAACCGCATTCGGGTCAGTCCCCTCCCACCCCCCTCCTCTATATTTTTAAGTGACTGAGTCCCTGCTAACAACCCTTCCAGCTCAAGCGGCAACACTCCGTCGACCCCGACAGCGCAGCGGCTTCGTCCAACACCTTCCGGAAATCGCCGAGCACCGGACCTTTTGGCGGCGAGCTGACACCGACCGAGGGAAGCGGTGCCACGCCGAGCGCCTCGGGCCTAGCATCAGGCGTCGCCTCAGCTGTGTCGGGCGGTGCCGGCGGCAGCGTGTCAGGAGGCGATGGGTCTGTGCTCGGCACATCGGCCAATTCGGGGTCGTTGTATGGCAAGAGCCTGCCAGACGATTCCGTGATTGGCAGCCCCCTCAAGCGACACCGGGCCAGTGTAGCCGAGGGCTCCGAAGCGGACCCAAGATCGGTCTTCAATTCGGGCGCCTTCCCACCAGCACTCGGTGATATCCTGGCCAAGGCGGAGACGGCGTACAACCGACCTGGTCAGGGCGGCAGCCAAAGCGGATCGGGCCTGGGAGCCGCTTTGGGTAGTGCCCTCGGCACGTCGCCGTCGCCAGCAGGAGCCGGTTCGGCCACAACAGCACCGGCGCTCAAGGAGGAGGATGAAGAGGAGTTATAGTGCGCAAGACACCCACTCGTACTGGCATCGATTTGACCCCATGCGGCAAATATCCCCTATCCAAGCGCCCATGTCAAAAGCAGTATTCGTTCTTTTGGATTTGTGTTCTACATTTCTGCGCTCTCGTACATCCTTCATTACCATCATTTTTGGCCCCATTGGAGGTGTCTGGCGGTGCGGTTTTCTGGGTCTTATTTTTTTTGTTTTTCTTTTTACATACATATACTACTTTTTGGTTCGTTCCCGTTTTGCTTGATCCTGGGGCTTCTCTTGCCACGGCTCAAGGAGAACACATCATGGTTATGTCGGGCTGGTGGAAGAAGGAAGAGCATGAAAGGTGGATTGAAGAGGAGGTGGTAAAGGGAGACGGAGCTGTTGTAAGACGGGGTGTTTGCCGTCCTGACTTGGGCGAAGTTTCCTGTTGTTGCCAAGCATCGCTCGTTGTGCCTGTCTCCCATGACGCCCTTCTGTTGTCTTCTCTTGTGATTCTACTCTTCTCTTGTTTTTTTCTCATTATTTTCTTTGGTTGGTTATCGCCTATACACACGACGACAATGATGAAATGATATGGCAAAAGTTACCCTTTTACGACTGCATGTGCTCTCTCGCCCTCTCCACCCCCTTTGACTGCGTTTGACTGCGTTTGATTGCAGTTGGGTCCTCTCTAGGGACAGACGCCGCGTTCTATCCTTTGTCGATGAGGAGAGCAACGCCTGCGGCTTGTAGGCGATGTATGCTAAGCAGAAGGGTCGTGCGATGCTTTGGACACAATGGATAGTAGCGTTTCCTTTTAATCTTGTGTATTCGTGACAAGGACATGTGTTGCATAATCCTGTGCACATAAAGTGAATTCAGGCGTGGAGCGTAACTTGAATCAAGTTCAAAAGGTAGCCATGCTCGCTATAAATTCTCCCGCATTCTAATGATAAATATATATATATATATATATAAACCAACATTATCCCTAACCTCAAGTTCCAGAAAATCCACAATACAAAACCTACAAAAGTCCCTCCTTCTTCAGCTCCTCGTCGTAGATGCGCTCCACACAGACGACTTTGGTCGACACGGGGCGGCGTGTAGTCTCTGTTGCTGTAGAGAGCGTTGACGTCTCCAGCCGTGCCTGTCTCGCCACGTTGATGGCCGTCTCGACGGCGGCACACCACATGAGGTTGTTGCGCGTGGCGGCAGGGGTCAAGTTGGCGGCGCGGCTGCGGAAGCGGCCCCGCAGCACCCAGACGAGCTCAATCTCCAGCTGGCGCAGGGCGGCCAGGCGCGTGAACCCCTGGACCACAACACTGCGGGGAGCCGCCGCCGACTCGTCCGGCGTGTACTTGAACTCGTCGTCTTTGTTGGCGCCCTCGTCCCCCTCTGGGTGTATGTCGTACTGCTCCTCGGTAATGTTGAGGAGGACGCGCATGCCGTGCAGGCCGTTGGCCAGGACGTCGCAGAGGGCCAGCCACTTGGGTCCATCCATGATCTTGGGTCCGTCATTCGACGCGTCCGCGCCCTCGGCCGCCCCATATATGTACTTGGGATCCCGCTCGGGCCCCGCCCAGCCCATGTCGGCAACGCTCACGTCCAGCTCCAGCCGCACGTGGCGCAGGCTGTCGCGCTGCCAGGGCTGCAGGAGGGGGATGCCGCCGCCTATGTTGCCCGGGTAGGACTGGCTGCCGAGCACGATAAAGGAGTGGGCCGTCGCCAGGCCCGAGCTGAAGAGACGCACAAACACAAACTCGCTCGTCTCAAAGGCGATGGTGCGGGCCTCGCGGTAGACCTGGCGGCAGCTGACGAGCAGGCCGACAGGCAACGCACGGCCAATGGGGCGGTGCGAGGCCAGCAACGGGACGTCGTCGACGACTGTCCTCTGGGTCTCGTTGCTCGGCGGTCGTGGTCTTAGGCGCCGAAAGGACAACGGCCTCTGGTGCTCGTTGCTGGAAAACATGTTCATAAACATGATACCGTCACCCGGGCCAAAGTGCTGCGGGCTGTCAAAGAAGTACGGCGGCATACAGTGGAAAAGCGTGCTCGAGACGGCCATGGCAGAGTCGTTGGTCGTTGCTGCGGTGGCCGTGCTGCCCGGCGAGCCTGGCTTTCGGTCAACCGTGCTCAGCAGCAGAACCCAACGGTAGATCTGAAGGCGGATTTCGAGGGGCAGGCAGAGCAGTGGCGCATGTTGCTGCGAGACCAAGGGTGCTGGTGATATCTGTGTCCTAGGATGGGAGCTGCCAATTTCTTGGGGTTGCGCGTCCACCTCAGCATGTGAAGGCGATGGTGCTTCATGAAAAGTATATACTTGGACGTCGGTCTCTACCTTGTCGTCTCCATCCCGTGATTTCAGCGGCTGGGATTTCCGTTGTGTGGTAGAAGCGCTTCGTGTCACCCGTGCATCTGTGGCCTCGTCATAGTCGTCACCAACGGCAGTAATCTTGTATGTAGTGGACGGCGTCGACGACACGATTTGAGACATTGTGAGGCTGCCGCCAGCCCGTGTCTCCTCGGCATAGGCAGCACGAGCAAACAGCACTTCGCCCATTTTGTCGAGTTGGATGTAAACAAAAGTCTGCAATAAAATGGACAAAGGGCAATGGGCAGAAGAAAACAAGACGACGTTGTTGGAAGAAAGACGGAAAGGGAGGACACGACAAAGACGACTGAGCAGCATGCGAGGAAGAGCCTCGACTGGGGCGCTGTTTATTTGTTTAGCGGCAGTGAGATTGCCACGGTCTCGTTCTCGTTCTGGATCGTCATCGTCGTCGTCTGACGGCTTCCGCGTTCCATTGTGTACGAAGTGCGTCGTAATGGTCTGTAATGTGGCTATTCCGCTGCGCCAGCTGCAACTCTTACCTGCTTCCTATCTCTTATTTCTCACATCCTCACGTCCCATTGGTTGGTCTGAACTGTCATCCCAAACGAAATCTGATTCGACAAAACGACAAAAGGCCGTCTAACGCCAACTTGTCACTATGTTCATCGGCAGTGGTTGGCGGGAAACGCCATTCATGTTGTTACGACGGAATCGCTGTTTGGGCTGAAGGTTGGGAAAGCAGGCCTTGCAGGCGAACAGGGGATCAAAGTATCGAATTTGACACATCGTAGACGCCTTGGGGCTGGTGCTTGTTTTGCGTGTCATCTCACCAAAGTGGATGAAAGAAGAAAAGAGAAAAAGAAAAGGGGCAGGATTACGGTTGGCGTCAGATCCAAGGGCGCGATTGCCGGAGCAGTTGCGCCAATGTGGCCGAGGAAGGAGCAGAGTTTCGTCAGTTGCGGGAAGGTGCACCTTGGCCCTCTGGCGTGGAAAGACCGATCCAGGGATAGCGCGCCATAAGCACTGATTTCTGACATAACGCACGAGAACAGGGCTGACAGCATTGACACGTAAGAGTCCACATTGGCGATTTGACAACCCAAGCGCAGAAGAACCTCGGAACCAACGTGAGCAGAAATAATGAAAGGCGAGTGGGACGTTGTTTGCGACTCACAAGGTAAAATAAGCACAAGCATACGAAGTATGGCCACGTTACGGAGGGCGACAAAAGAAAGGCTGCCCAGCAAAGGTGCAGGTCCGATGACTTCCACGGACGGCCCGGAGCCGTCGAAACTGGGGACGCGATATGTTGAATCAGTTCGCCGATATATGTGACACTCTCAAACGTTCTTCGCAGTTATATGCACATGCGTCTGCTCCTGTAATCACAGTGGGAGGCATGCAAGTCCTGTTTTAGCAGGTGCCTGATGGCGTTTGGTGGTGCCTGCCGCGCCCAACGTCCACCGCAACCTCAAATCGGCTCGACTTGCACGCCTTCCCAATTCGTGCCCCGTGTCGTTGTTCGTCATGCCTTCGGTTATCCTTATGCGTTATGCATCTAACGCAACTGCTGTTGGCGACCTCTGTCACGCGCGGCTTGCTTGCTTTCGTGAGCACACCCAGTGAAACGTTTTGGTACTCAAATCAGGCGCACTTATTACACCACGCAACACGATACCCGCAACAGAGGTGACACGTTGTAGGCCGCTGAGTTAAAAGCTCTATTGGCTTGTAGTTTGTAAACAAAACTGTGTATTCAGCGCGAAATGTAATTATTGGGTATTATTCGTACAGCCCGTAATCTGCTGCTGCCCTTCTCCCTTCCTCCGTACCGCTTCTCTCTCACGTTCATTGCTGGCCTGCCGCTGCCGCCGCTGCTGCCGCTGCCGCTGCCGCCGCTGCTGCTGCCCGCCGCGACTCTGTCTCAACGTACCGCGGCAGGTCCGTGTCGCCACGCGCCGCCAGCCACAGCAGCACTTCAGGATCCACGGCCGGGACGGCTGGTGGTTGTGGTGGCGGGGGAACTTGTGCTGCTTGTGGTTGCGGTTTCGCCGGTGGTGCGCCGTCGTCGATCATGATGACCTCGTTGTCGTCGCCGCCATCCTCGTCCTCGTCATCGCCCTCGTCGTCGTCGTCCTCTTCGAGCGCCCGCCGAAGCCCCGTCCGCACATTCTCCACGCCCAGCGCGCGCTCCTGTTTCGTGTAGACATCGGGCACCTCTTCGCGGATAAACTGCCCCAGGCGGTCCATGCACCACCGCCGCGCCTCGTACCACACGTCGCCCAGCCCAAACGGCTCGCGCGGGCCGTTGTCGTTGTCCGAGTCGTCCTCGCCGTCTTCGTCTTCGTCCTCGTCTTCGTCGTCCTCGTCGTCCTCGTCATCATCCTCGTCTTCGTCGTCGCCCAGGCCGCCGTGCCGCCGTCCGCGCTGCCGCCTTTGGGCCCCGAGCGACTCGGCAAAGCTCGCCCGCCCAATGCCCCGCGCCGCTGCCGTCTCGCGCGCCCGCTCCGCCACCTGCTCCACGTCGGGCTCCAGCTTCTTGCGGAGCAGCGACGTCAATATCTGCTCCTCGGTCCGGCCCGGGTACATGGGGTCCGGGTGCACGACGATGCGCCGGAACAGCTCGGCATGCTGGGCCATGACCTCGTTGAGCGACGCCAGGTTCTGCTGCAGGACAAACGACGAGGCCTGGATGGACTCGGGCGTCGGCAGCAGGCTCGCGTCCACGCCGTCGCCGCGGCCGCCGCCCATGAGCACATCGCCCTTGAGCCGCTGCACGCTGTTTGTGAGCTGGTAGAGACGCGCACGGACCGTGTCGATGGCCTTGAGGTCTTCCTGTGTGAGGCCGAGGGCCGTGTCGTTGGAGTCCATGGCGAGCAGGCAGGAGTAGAGGAGTGGGGGTGTGGAGGAGGGTGTCGTAGCAAAAGAGCCGTGCAAAGGAAGGGAAAGTCGTGTCGAGTCGAGCCGAAGAAGGAAGCTGCGCGACGACACACTGAATTGGCAATTGATCGCTGGCTCTGGGTAGGGAAGGGGCCGAAATAGTGGAGCATCCCCACCACCAACACCAAACCACTGTCAGCCAACCACTGACGTTGCACGAACACCTCACTTACAACATCAGCCGTACAACATACTGCTTCAACGTCTATCTTACTACCATACACAGCTCGTAACATTCGCATGTACCTTTATATTTGGTCCTTATATGATATTTGTTTAATTGACTATTAACTAATCATTTCTCATGTGTCGCATCTGATAAAAGGGGGGAAAAAGACAACATTGCAAAGGCCATGCCGAGAAAATTGACAAAAATGTAGGAGACCAAACAAACTTGCCTTTCGGCCAGAGCTCGGTCATGAGCTTACGTACGTGCATCCCGGCCCCACCGATCAACCGGCGGGAAGCGTGCCATGCGTTCCAGATCGTCCAAGTCCATGTGCGAGCGAATGTACTTCTCGCGCCCGTCGTCGTGCGGGTCGTAGTCCCAGCTGGTGAACTTGCCCGTCTTGAGCGCGGGCCACACGAGCTGCCGCTGCCGCTGCGACTGGCGCACCGCTTTGGTGATGGCGTCCATGTCCCAGCGCTCGGCGGCCTCGGCCTCGAACGCGGTGAGCACCTGCTGGGCCACCTCCTCGTCCACCGTGAGCACGGTGCCCAGCTCCTTCTTCTTCTGCAGCGCCTTGGCGAGGTCGATCAGCTCGTCGGGATCGTTTTGCAGGTTGAACAGCTGCACGCCGTCCGACGGGCAGATGACAAACTTGTACGCGCCCCGGCGGATCATCATGAGCGGGGCCACCGTGCCCTCGCCCGTGTACTCAGCAATGACGGTGTCTGGGCCGCCGTCGCGGTTCTGCAGGTGCGGCAGCAACGACTGGCCGTCCATCGGCAGGTCCGGGTGCGGCGTGGCGCCGGTGAGGTCGCACATGGTCGGCAGAATGTCGAGCGTCGACACGTTCTGCGAGACGCGGTGGGGCTTGATGGAGTTGGCGTTGGCCTCCTGCCCCTCGCCGCCGTTGATGCCGATGCCGGGCGGGTGGTGGATGAGGAAGGGCACACGCACCGACGACTCAAAGTACGACATCTTGTACCAAAGACCGCGCTCGCCGAGCATGTCGCCGTGGTCGCCGCTGAAAATGACAATGGTGTCGTCCGCCAGATCGCAGTCCTTCAAGATGCCCAGCAGGCGGCCGAGGCAGTCGTCGACATAGCTGACGGCGCCGTAGTAGGCGCGCTTGGCGCGCTTGACCTGCTCGTCTGTGAACTCCTTGTCCCACAGGTCGCACACCTTGAGGAGACGCTTGCTGTGCGGGTCCTGGTCCTCTTTGGGGATGTTGACCTTGGGCAGGTCAATGTCAACGCCCTCGTACATGTCCCAGAACTTGCGGTGGATCGTGTAGGGGTCGTGCGGGTGCGTCAGCGAAACCGTCAGACAGAACGGCCGGCGTGTCGACGGGTCCGCCCGCACATAGTCATACAGGTACTGCTCCGACCGGTACATGACCTCGTTGTCGTAGTCCAGCTGGTTGCTGCGCACGCAGACACCGGCTTGCTCAATCGAGCTGGCGTTGTGGTACCACTCGAGCCGCGTGTCCGGCTTGTCCCAGTTGACGACCCAGCCGAAGTCGCCGGGGTAGATGTCGCTCGTCAACCGCGTCTCGTAGCCGTGCAGCTGGTCGCCAATAAAGTGCATCTTGCCCGCGAGCACGGTGTGGTAGCCCTGAAGGCGCAGGTAGTGCGCATATGTCGGGATGTCGCTGCCAATCTGCGCACCGTTGTCGTAGGCGCCAATACCCATGGGTAGGCGGCCCGTGATCATGCTCATGCGCGAGGGTGCGCAGAGGGGCGAGGGGCAGTAGGCCGAGTCGAACTGGACAGACTTGGCTGCCAGTGCGTCCAGGTTCGGCGTGATGATTTGCGAGTTCGGGTTGTACATCTTGAGCTGGGGCGCGGCCAGCTGGTCAGCCATGACGTACAGAATGTTGGGCTGCTTACGTGTCGGCTTGGGCGGCGCCTGCGGGCCCGTGGACGAGGCGGCGGGCGCAGTGGCGCCGACGGCCGGCGACGCGGGCATCGAGTTGAGATCCGGGGCCATGATGTGTCCCCGAAGGTTGTCGATGCGTATGAGTAGGAGGATGAGTATGAGTTTGAGTATGAGCGTGAGAGTGTCCTGTGTAAGTAACAAGTCTTGTCTCGCTGTCTCCTGTCCGACGAGAACAATAATAAAAATAGCGAAACTGTCACGAAGACAGGAATATAAAATGTTTTCTCTTCTTTAATGTATGAACTGAGCCACACGTGAACAGGTAAGACAAGAAACAAGAAAGCAATGCGGAAAACAACGAGAAGAGTGAGACCGGTGAGAGTTGAGCGTGATAGAAGGAAGGGGTGCGAGTCTGCCGCCGCCTGTACAAAGAACAACGTGAGAGAATAACGCGGGGAAGTATAGATGATGACGGAAAGGGACGGTAGACGAAATGTGTAAAACAGAAACAAGAAACAGAAGAAAACGAGGAAGAAAAGTAATCTGTACAAAATCAATGTCAAGACCTTTCCTTGTCCCTTTTTCCAAATCCTTCGACAGCTGTGCCCCCAGACCACACAAACAATGGAACTCGTAATAGACGTCGAAAGCGCTGACAAAACTATCGACGACGTCGACACAGATGTAACAACAGAGCAAATAAGCTGCTGGAAGCAACGTATAGTCGAAGAAGTCCGAATTTGCAATCCAGTGCAGCTTGCACCACAAGTAATCACAAGCACGCAATGTCGACGGGATCGTAAGTGTAGCGATGGTGCAATTGACACTAGCAGGAGGGAGACAGAACACAATAAGGCCCAAGGGGAAGCGGCGTGGCGGATTTAAATACGTATCTTACTTTGACACGCCTGCAGGCTTGTGAACAAACCAAAAGGACGCCAACGAGCAGCTAGACGGCGTCAAGGAAGGGGTGTTAGTTACACCACAGAGGATTGTCAGGGTCCCACATCCCAGCTGGAGGCTCTCCGCGAGGAATCGCTGGGACGCTAGACTCGCCCGGAACGTTTGACGATTGGCCAGCGGCTCGTTAGAGTCGGAAAGAGTAGCATTGTGGACGCAAAGTGGCGGGCAGAAAAGTGTCGAGTCAGTGTAGATTTTGTGTGTGTGAGTCGTGATGAAAAGGAGGGGATGTTTGGGGTTTGCCAGATGTGTGGGTTTGGTTTTGTGCTTGCTGTCTTAGTCGGTTGGGGTTTCTGTAACGGGCAGGAACGAGGTGGGGAACGAGGGGCATGATCAGACGAGAAGGTGATGCCAGCAAACTGCGAGAATGGAAAGAGCCACACACGGCAATACTGGAAAGTCACAGGCACAAACAGAAGGAGGAAACTGATGACGATTGCAGTTGCCTCCAAAATAGACGTACGGTGAACTGATTGTCTACCGAAGGAAAGAGCTCACGTGCATATCAAATTGTGCGATGCACATTGCCCAAACTGGCTTCGGTGACAGAAAAACAAAGAAAAAATTGGCAGGCAGCCAACCAAACCGAACAGCCGCGTGCCATTTCACAAGGAAAGAGCGAACAGGGCAAAAAGAGAACACGCGACCATGCAGACCTGCCCGTGAGCAATTTCCTTGTCGGGTCTGGTCTGGGTCCGCCGCTATTTTTCCTAGGCACAACGCACACCAAGACGGAGGGCACACAAAAATGAACGCCGTTCTAAACCAAGACGTTTGCGGACTGTTCCGACGTGGACTCCCCCATCACAATTAACAGGTACATGACTCTCTCGGAGACGTTTCTGGCGGTGTGCACGACGTCGCCGAACTAGACTCATCTAGGACTGATCCAAGGTCCATTCACGGACGGGCACCCACTCCGTCTCCCGTCATCCGCAAACATTTCTCATCAACGCGAACACAGATCAACTGGGTGCGAACGGTTTGTTTAACGTAACAACCGTCGGATGTGCCAAGCCTGTGGGTGTGAAGGGGTGGAAGCGAAAAAGGTCTTCAAAACATCCCGACATCGATACTGAGCGACAGCCTTGATATATACATGGGGATATGCATCGGATATGCGGCCAAGCACAATTCTCTCTTCCCGTTGTGATGGATAAGAACAGCTGGTGTCGTTGGATGCTGTTGCGTCCTCAGCTGCGCCATGCACACTCGGTGTACGCCTCTGGATACTTCATTCCAGACAATAGACGGCGTCTGGGACGAAAAACGATCGAGCGACAATAGCGAATCCGAAAAGTACATTATAATTACGACAAGTACAGTAAATATGAAACATATAGGAAAATCCGGGCAGCCCGTGTCGCCTGCTGCCAATAACGAATGAATAGCCAGCCCAGTCCGCTCTACCCAGGCCTGCCGTGTCTCCAATACCCCAGTACGCGGTTGTCCATCCCTTGTTCGTACCCCGACATTAGCCAACCCCGAACCGAATCTCTCGGCTTTCTCTCGTCTTCCGTCTTCTGTCTTTCGGTCTCCGACAACACTCGCACTGCACACAACCCTCGCCCACGTCACGCTCACTTCTTCGACGGCTTCTTGCCCTTGCTGTTATTGGACGGGATCGTGCTGCTCGCCGTCTTGCCGCCCGTCTTGGACGGCGTGTTCCAGTAGTACACCATCTGCGCGGCCAGCACCGCGTTCAGCGCAAAGCCGGCCACGAAGCTGTACAAGATCAGCTTGTCGTCGACCTCCTGCAGCGTCGTGAAGATGCGCGACAGCGAGCCGGCCAGGTAGTTGAACACGGTAAAGGCGCTGAGCTGGCCCGTGCCGCCCTCCTGCCAGATGGCCACAATCTGCGGGATCTTGCTGGCCACGCCGAGCGCGCCCGCGCCGGCCTGGAGGTAGCCGAGCTGCGTCGCGTCAACGGACAGCGCGGTGCCCTCGGCCAGGCCAAAGAGGGCCGTGGCGGCCACGGCGAGGACGCCGGCCAGCAGCGCCGCGACGGCGCCCCGCCCGCTGTAGTGCAGCACGAGCAGCGTAATGGCAATGTTCTGCACGAGGATGAAGGCGGTCTCGCCGTAGGTGCTGAACGGGAAGCCGTTGCGGACGTTGTAGGCCAGCGACACGAGGTAGCTGGTGGTCTCGAGCAGGTAGGACAGGAAACTGACGCCGGCGGCCGAGCGCGAGCGCACCAGGTTCAGGATCTGAGGCACCTTGACGACCGCCGACGCGGCCACGATGCCGACTCCCAGGCCCTTGGACACGGCCAGCTTGATGCAGTCGACATTGGTCTCGTCGACATCGAGAACGAGCGCCTTGTAGCAGGTGTCGCCAAGCAGGCCGACGCCAATGTCGCGGATCGGCGCCGGCAGATTGTGCGTCACCGGCTGGATAAGGGAACGAACAGAGTCCATTGTGGGAGTTGGGGTGTTGGTCGGGGTGAAGAGTGGTTGAGTGGAAGAAAGCAGCTTGAAGACGGGTCGGGTCGTCGTAAACTAAAGGGTGACACTCTGCCGGGAGGAGAAGATTTCCGGGTCGCAAGGAACAGCTGTAGATGGGCGGAATAACGGGTCTGGGAAACCAGGGTCGCTGCAGATGGCTAATTGGCACGTCGCAAACTGGCTGGAAATGCAAATGGCTGCCGACGGCGCGCCCAAGAGTTGGGGACACCCTGGCGCGTCGAGCTGCATTTGTGATGCGTGGTCATGTGATACGTCATGTGACTATCAAAATGCGTGTTAACCCGTTCACCTCCTGACTTTCTAGACAGCCGGGGTGATCAACCTTTGCTACATGAGAAGCTGCTGTCCGAAGATCATAGCAGCAAGTTAAGTCGCAGAATAGCAACGGTTAATCGGAGGATTTGATCCTAGTTGTTGGTAAAATGCAGACGTCACGATAATGTGGTGCATTACTTCGTTTGTGGGCCTTCTTTACGGTGCCGTCCTATCGCTTTCATCTGCACCTCTAAACAGTCTTGAAGACTGTGCGTTTTTCTTAACACAGTGGTATATTTGGTATCCTCATACATGAAACGCCAGATACGATACATAAGTGGCCAACCAAATCCTGCTTCGGCCGTCTTCCTCGGCCCTTAGTCTCCCGTGTCCAGCTCCAGGTCCAGCTGCACGCCGTTGGTGATGCCATAGTCCTCCAGCGTCAAGTGGTCCTTGAAGGGCCGCTCTCCCTGCCGCCGCAGCATGATCTCGCTCGGGTCCCGCCCGATCCGCGCTGCCACCATCACCTTGAACTGCCGGATCAGGTCCGAGCCCATGCACGGGATCGCCGACTTGGATCCCAGCCGGTCGTTGACGTGCACAATCATAAACTCCTGGGGTGGCGCTGGTGCCCGCGCCTTTTTTTTCTTCTTCTTTTCTTTGTCCTTGTCGCCCGATGATGTGGGCTTGTCTTTGCTCTTTTCGCCGTCGCGGTCGGCATCGCGATCCCGCCGTGGCGATCGATCGCGCCGTGGCGACCGGTCGCGCTCCCGCCGGTCAAACCCGCGGTCGGCCTCGCCCTCGCCGTCGTTGTCCCGTTTCTTCTCCTTCACCTTGAACCCGCCACCGGTCCGCTTCTTGGGCTTGGGCCTGTCGTCGGCCCAGCTCTTGCCATAGTCGGCGTCGGCGCGGCCACCAGCATCGCCCTGTCGAGAGGGTGCACCTCGGTCCTCGTCTCGGTCTCGGTCTCGGTCTCTGTCCCGATCGTGCCGGTCGTATCGGTCAGGCCGGTCCCGATCGCGGTAATGGTCGTCACGGGGGCTGTCGCGGTAGCGATCGCGGTTGCTGCGCCCGCTTCTGTCCCTGTCGTTGCGATCGCTGCGCTCGCGGGCCGGTGACTGGCTGCGGCTGGGCCGTTTTCGACGCTCCGGGTCGGGCGACCGAGGTCGCGAGGCCTCTGTATCTCCCATGACGTGAGATGTGGCTGATTTTGTACACACGGGAGTTGTGGTGTGTGCAAATGGGAGGTGGGATACGAGAGGGTGGCTGTCAAGGAACATCAAGTCGCGACGCAACGAGAAGGCTGGAAGCAGACGCCGAGCGCTGGAGCTAGAGTGGGGCAAAAAGCTCCTACTTGAGCCCAACGCAAAATATAATTCGGTCACGTGATATTTGTTTCATGGCATATCATCCCTCGCATCGTCATTTACTCACAACTCAACGTCACTCCTCATACCACACGTGTGAGTCGTACTTCGGTCTGTCCGGATTTCAGTCATTCACATTTCTCAGTCGTCGTATGAAACACAATGGTTGGATCTTATTATTACTCGTAACACGTCGTCGACCTCAATATAAATGACACAGCGACCTAAATACCATAAATTCTATTACATCTTTTTTTGTTCCAGAGGAGGTCATGTTTCCTTTTCTTTGCGTGGTGTGCTCTTTCCCTTCCACGACTAGACGTGCGCAGTCTGAAAATAACAACGACAGGCAAGAAAAATGAATGAGACATACAACGTAAAAAAAAAGAAAAAGAAAAAAAACCACAGCAAGGACGCGGGACAAGGACAGCAAAAGAACGCCTGACACGTAGTAGACACCTTCGTTTCTCACCCCTTACATCTGCACCTCCACACGGCCCTCGGCGCCCGGCGGGCCAGCGTTGAGCTGCGGCAGCAGGTAGGTGATGTCGTCCCAAGGGTGGCGGTACAGGCCGGTGCGCAGTCTCTTCTGGTCGAGGTAGTGCGCAATCAGACCGATACTCCGGCCAAGGACGAACAGACCGTTCAGGACACCCATCTTCAGGTAATCCTCGGCCTCCTCGGCGCTGAAGGCGCCGCAGTTGCGCATCAGGTCGACGAAGCAGACAGCCACGCAGCCGTCGACGTTGAGGATCAGGTTGTCCTTCTTCGACGTCGTCACCGACTCGACGGCCAGCGCGTAGTCGAGCAGCTTGTGGTTGGGGAACTTCTCCGTGACGTACTGCTTCACCAGCTCGACACGCAGATCCGGGTTGTTGCGCGACTTGACGCGGTGGCCAATGCCGGGGATCAGCTTGTTCGCCTTGCGCATGCTGTCGACGAACTCGCGGGGGCTCAGGCCCTTGTCAAAGGCGCGCGTGAACTCCTCGGCCGCGCCGTCCAGGGCACCACCGAACCGCGAGCCAATGGTCAGCAGACCCGACACCAGCGCGCTGATCAGGTCCTTGCCGGCACGCGTGGTGATAATGGTGTTCATGGCACCCGACACAGCCGGGCCGTGGTCGGCCGTCAGCATCAGCACCATCTCCAGGAACTTGGACGCGTAGTCGGGCAGGCGACGGCGGAACCACAGCAGCGACATGACACCGCCGATACCGATGTCCTCTTTGAACACGTCCGAAATGGGCATGCCAGCGTACAGCAGCTCCTGGCCACGGTCGTCGGAGATCGTGGAGATGAAGGCAGCAGGCTTGCGGATGAGACCCAGCTCCTGCGCCCACGAGTAGTCGATGGGGATCTTGGGCACGATCGGCTCGGCGCTGGGCGTAATGGTGCCGTCCTTGACCAGCTTCTCGTACACGCTCTTCACGAGGGCGGGCATGTCCTCGAACGTGTCAGGAACGAAGAAGCCGGCCTCCCGCATCGTCTTGTTCTTGGTGGCAGCCGTCTCCAGCTGCGAGTTGGCAAAGGAACCGGCGTGGCCGAACTGCACCTCCGTCTTGAACATGCTCGCGCACGTGCCGATGGCCCAGGCGACAATGGGCTTGGTGATGATGCCCTTCTTGACGGCCTCAATGACCTTGTACTCCTCAACACCGCCGACCTCGCCGAGCAGCAGCAGAATCTTGCAGTCGGGGTCGGCCTGGTAGCGCAGCATGTGGTCGATAAAGGTGGTGCCAGGATAGCGATCGCCGCCAATGGCCACACCCTCGTAGACGCCATCCGTGTTCTGGGAAATGATGTTGTTGAGCTCGTTGGACATGCCGCCCGACTTGGAGACGTAGCCGACGGAGCCCTTGCGGTACAGCTTGGAGGCGACAATGTTGTCCATCATGCCGCCCGTGTTGCCAATCTTGAAGCAGCCGGGCTTGATGCCACCGACGGTCGCGGGGCCAATGATGGTGATGCCCTTCTTCTTGGCGATGTGGGCAATCTCACGCGCTCTCCGCTCGGGGACGCCCTCGGCAATGATGGCGATGGTGCGGATCTGGGGGTTCTCCATCAGCTCGAGCGTCGAGCTGTAGACGCTGCGGGACGAGGCGAAGTTGACCACGACGTCCACGTCGGGGTGCTTGGCCATGGCCTTGGAGACCTCCTGGTAGACGGGCAGGAGGGTCTCGCTGGTGCCCCAGTACATCTTGCTGACGAACTGGCCGCCAAAGGTGTAGATGATGCCGGCGACAGAGGGTGTCGGGCGCTTGCAGATGAAGTCAAAGTCCAGCATGCCCTGCACGGCACGGGGCTGCAGGCCGTAGACAAAGCAGCGGGTCTTCTCGTTGAACAGAGCATGCGCGGGCAGCGGGCTCAGCGGCCGGCTGGGCGCCGCAAACCGAGTGATGTTGTCATTGGCAGACAGGCCAACGGGCGTCTTGGTGCCGTTGGCGCCGGCGGGCGCAGTGGCAGCAGGCATGGCGAGAGTTGTGTGAAGTTGGCGGTGCGTTGTATCGCAAGGGGAAGCTAAATAGAGCTTGTGTGAGCAACGGTGGCCAAAAAACGAGTGCAAGCCCAAGAAATTCCGGGGACAAGAAGCCAGCCTGTATCCACGCAAATTCTCTATCGAAATTGAAAATGAAAACAGAAACGACTTCCAACTAGAGTAGGAAACGACACCGTCGGCTCCTTTTCTGTCCTGCAAGCTCGAAATCACTTGGGGCGAAGACGGCGAGGAAAGGGGCAAGACGGTGAGGGGGCCAGCAGAGACGTGTCTGCTCAATTGGAGCTATGTACCTTGGTTTTCGAGGGATGTCTTCTCGTGGTGTTCCTCTCGACGTGTTCGTCTGGACGGGTCGACTAAGTGCTCGTTCAAAGTTCGCGATGTGATTGTTTGGAAGATGAAAAGGGAAAATGCAGATAGCAGAATGGGGTAAAAGTAAAGAGAAAGAAGCGGCGGAGCTGCTCGATGGTCGCTCTTTCTGCTTCGGAGAACTTTTTCTCTTTTTTTTGCTGGTCGCCGGCACACACCTGCCTGAGCTGTTTGTTCTCATGCACCTTTGTCGGATTGGGCCAAGCCCAGGGGGGGGAAGAGCGACGGGGGAGCAACGGCTGGCGGGCGGTGCATTCTGCTGAGCTCCTTGGGGGAGGTGCGGCGAGGTGGTGGGCCGGACGTGCCTATCTCGCAGTGTGAGTGCAGGACGGATTGGGGCTTCGTCCAGTGAGCGCGTGGGTCGCAATCGGCCCCTGGTGGGTAAAGTAGCGGTACCTCGCATGTCTGTTCCCCACCACTACCTTAGCCCATTCGCGTTCTAACAATCGGTAACGACTGCCGACTGCCCGACATCACCACCACTGACGAAATCGGCAACCACTGAAAGCATCTGTCGTCACGTTCTCACAAGATTGTCCCGTTCTGTTTCCCCAATGTGCCACTACGCTGCCTCGCGACAGCGCGCCAACTCAATCGCTGGAGTCCAAAAAAGGCCTGGGAGTTGGGGGTTCCCACCGACATTTTTGTTGAATTGGGGGGTCACTGCGACGTGCTCCGTATTAGGTGGCCAGGCCGATTTTCGCAAGCAACTGGGGCTTGTTCATAGCGCCTCACAACTCGTAGGACTTTTGGGGCGGTTCTCTCAGTGCGTGACACCGAGTTGGCACGGACGGCCGGTCCAGTTGTACTACCCCTGGACTCCGCGCTAGTAAATTGGGGTTGCGACAAGTACTGGTACACGGCGGTGAGGCAATATGCACCTTTCCCAGCAACGGAGAATCGACGAGGAAGGAAGCCACCGAGGTAGGCGATATTGCCGTATCAAAAAACAGCAAGAACATCCTTCCATGCCGTGTAAGTGAACCCTCAAACAGCTTGTTTTCGGGTATCGTATCCAGGCAATTAGCCACTCATTGCGCACCGGGACAAATATAGAACAGAATGACGACCCAGCAAAGAGGCTGGGCGGCCGCGGCTGATAGAGGTGAGAAATGCACCGAAAATAGAACCGGAACGGGCAGCGCAATTGAAGGCAATACTGCCTGTCGTATTGCCTTGAATTGGCTTGGAATTGGGACGAAAGCTCTTCAGGGCCCGCCATATTAGTGAACTTTCACTAAATTTAGGTGCGCAATCAACTAGGAGAGCGAGGGTGGGGAATGCGACAAAGTGTCCTCTAATGTCCTCTCATGCCTCTGAGACCCAGCGAATTGTGCTCAGAAAATAGCTGGGAAAAGACAATGTCTAACAGCAGGAAGAGTTCCGTCAAAACCCAATCGAGAGAACGCAATGAAAAACAAATGCGCCATGGAGACAGTAAGAACCAAAAATTTAGAAAATCGCCCGAGCGACCAAAGACAGAGCAAACTTGATTTGTTGGGTGAGGGGCGGTCGCACTAGCATGCCGCTGATGCCAGCTGTCGAAAAGTCCTACGCTCTTGCCTCGTGCTGGTCTGTTACCCCTTTTGGTGCTGTCTCGGTTGTCCCCAAAGAGATCTCCGAAAAGGCAAGAGCGACGGGCTTTTCGTCTGTCAGATCCGTCCCATTCCTCACGCACCGCGGTCGCAGTCACCTGGAAAGTCTCTGGTGAGAATGGCAATTGAAACGCGACATCAAGCGACGTAGGAGCAAAAGGAATTGGGCCGCACCGATACGGTCGTGACAGGAAGAGGTGGCGCATGCCAGAGAGCTGACTACATCGCTGACTCCATCGCTGACCACCAACGGAAGCTGGAAAGGTACCCCTGCCCCACTAGGGAAGGCGCAAATGACCCCAACGGCTGCCCGAGATCCCAAGCGTTGGGGCATCACCCAAACCGCCCTGCGACCAGGGGAAATAGGAAGGAAAACTCTCGACCTGCAGCTCGGTAGCGCTTGCAATGTACAGGTACTTCCTGAAGCCACACCGCCGACAGCTGCATGCGAAACCCTGCCACTTTAGGATTTCCCCAAAGTTTTTTTTGTTGTCTCGACAGTTCTTTCTGTTTCTGCGAGGTTTCCTGTCGTGCCGCCGGTCGCTGTTGCCCCGTCCAAGCTTCCCGCGTATGCCCTTGTTCTGGTGGTTCCTGGATTCGTAGTCGCAGCCGCAAGGAGCACTCCGCCGAGATGCGTACCTTCCCCTTTCCGCAAGCTGATGGGCCTTCCACACCGTTGCTAGGCAAGCCGACCGCTTTTCGCCTGTGTGCTCCCCCTCCTCCTTCCACTGCCACTGTGTCCCTGCTCCAAGGAAAGAGTAACCACCACACCACCACCCCCCCCTTCTGTTCCAAAAAGGAGCTACGCCAGTAGTAATTTTCGGCGGTAGCAATTCAGATCGACTTCGAACGTAAATAATTTTCTCCCCTTTCCATCTTCTTGCAGTTCATCCTCCCCTTTGCGCAAGAACAAATTCGAGAACCAATTCATCCCCGCCCCGCGATCCAAGCTGCTCATTTGCCCAAAGGTGAGTTGTACCATCCAGGCGACCTGCTGCTGCACTGGCAATAGCAAGAAATGCGCCCCCCAAAATGGAGATAATGGCAGCTCGCGAAAGAGCTTCCCAGCATCTTGCCAGGATCAGCTTCACAGTTCCCCTGATATGGCCAGACTAGCCAAACTTGAGCTCGAATTGGAACGAACAGCGCAATGACTGACCTTTTGATCCTTCTGGCCGTCCCCTCGTTGCAGGCACAACCAACCAAGACGAACATTTCTGCAGACCTAGCAGAAACGCACAAAAGCAGACGAACGAGACAAAAAGAAAAGGCAGGAAACGTACCAGAAGCAGACAGACCAGACACAGAACATCGCCCAGCATGTCTGCCAAGTCCATCTTCGAGGCCGACGGCAAGGCCATCCTCAACTACCACCTGACGCGCGCCAAGGTCATCAAGCCCTCGCCGCTGCCGGCTTCCTCGACGCACAACCCGCCGCCGCGGTTGGCATCGCTGCACTTCCCCGAGGATGCCACTGTCGCGTCCGTCCTGGACCAGGCCGAGGTCACCTACCCGTGGTTGCTGCAGGCCGGCGCCAAGTTCGTCGCAAAGCCCGATCAGCTCATCAAGAGACGGGGGAAGAGCGGTCTGCTGTGCCTGAATAAGTCCTGGGCCGAGGCCAAGGCCTGGGTCGCTGAGCGTGCCGGCAAGGTCCAGAAGGTCGAGAGCACCGAGGGTGTCCTGCGGCACTTTTTGGTTGAGCCGTTTGTCCCGCATAAGCAGGACGAGGAGTACTACATCAACATCAACTCCGTCCGTGATGTGAGTATTAATCCCCTTGCGTTTCTTGCGTTTCTTGCGTGTCATGTGTTGGTTTGTTGCCGGCCTACGAGACTCTTCTACCAGAAAACCACTTTTTATCTTCATCCACCAAAGGTCGATCGGATGAGGTGAGATGAGATGGTGTATCTGGTAGCCGAATAAGCCATAGTTGGCGATGTCAGTGGCGTTAGCCACGCTTGTGTGGTTTGGAGACTGGTAAAGCCAAAGAAAGAAAAAAACGAATAAGGGCGAGTGACAACTCAGAATCTGGCTTGTATGGCGACGCTTAATTGTCTTTGACAGACAATATACAAAGAAAATGTCCGAGTGGGCAAGAAAAAAAAAGCAACAACAAAAACAACTCTGAAGACTTGTGTCTGAAGGCTTTTGTTTATCTCGGGTTGCTTTCCGGGCGCTTCTGCTTATATGGCTGAAACACCAGTGTTTTCGTGTATTTTTTCGGGAAGATTTTGGCGGTCCGGACGAGCGGAGGCTAAGCTGAGATTACCTGAGTCTCCGTTTTGCGACCCTACCGAAGCTTCATTGCGCCGTTACGGGTCGTCATTTTAGCCCCTGTGTCCCCTATCGCCTACCTACCTGATGCATACAATTGGACCCATTAGCAACTAAATATGGATAAAATTATGGAGTACTGACATCTTACTTTCTCCCACAACAGGGCGACTGGATCCTCTTCACCCACGAGGGTGGTGTTGATGTTGGTGACGTCGACGCAAAGGCTGAGAAGTTGCTAATTCCCGTCGACCTGTCTGAATACCCGTCGAACGAGGAGATTGCCGCGACCCTCCTCAAGCACATCCCCAAGGGCCTGCACAACGTCCTGGTGGACTTCATCACCCGCTTATATGCCGTCTACGTTGACTGCCAGTTCACCTACCTCGAGATCAACCCCCTGGTGGTCATCCCCAACGAGGATGCTACCTCGGCCGCTGTTCACTTCCTGGATCTGGCTGCCAAGCTGGACCAGACTGCCGATTTCGAGTGCGGTGTGAAGTGGGCCATTGCCCGGTCGCCGGCTGCCCTTGGCCTGACCAACGTTGCGCCCTCCAGCTCCGGCGTCAACATCGATGCCGGCCCGCCGATGGAGTTCCCCGCACCATTCGGCCGTGAGATGACCAAGGAGGAGGCGTACATTGCTGAGCTGGACGCCAAGACGGGTGCCTCGCTGAAGCTGACCGTCCTGAACGCCAACGGCCGCATCTGGACGCTGGTGGCTGGCGGTGGTGCCTCGGTCGTCTACGCCGATGCCATTGCCTCTGCCGGCTTCGCCGATGAGCTGGCCAACTACGGCGAGTACTCGGGTGCGCCGACGGAGTCGCAGACGTACCACTACGCACGCACCGTCCTGGACCTGATGCTGCGCGCGCCGCTGAGCCCCAAGGGCAAGGTGCTGTTCATTGGTGGTGGCATTGCCAACTTCACCAACGTGGCGTCGACGTTCAAGGGTGTGATCAAGGCGCTGCGCGAGTACGCCAAGGCCCTCAACGAGCACAATGTGCAGATCTGGGTGCGCCGTGCTGGTCCCAACTACCAAGAGGGCCTGAAGAACATGAAGGCGGCGACCCAGGAGCTGGGCCTGAACGCCAAGATCTTCGGCCCCGAGATGCACGTGTCCGGCATTGTTCCCCTGGCCCTGATCCCGGGCCGGTGGGAGGAGTCGAAGCTGGAGGAGTTCAAGGCTTAAGTTAAGCAGGGAGACGATGTGTGTTTGATGAACAGTGTGTGTGTATGCGGTGTGTGTGACGAACATGCGCCTCAGCAGCGTATGAGACGTTGTGTCAATGGCAAAATATGAAGAAAGAGACATGATGGGTGTCCTGTGGGCGCTGCTTCTACTAGACTTTAATCTTTGTATTATGTTTTGAGTTTTCAATTCAAAAAAGCTTACGCCGTTTGGTATCGTTTACTTGAGTCATGATGATGTATGTGATCAGGCATATGAGGGCTAGTCGTAATCAATATGTGGCTTTATTTTCTTTTATCGTGATTTGTAGCCTTGCGTGTGTTTGTTTTATATTTTGTCTAATTTTTAATACCATATATATATGTGTAAGAAAAAGAGAAAAAAAAAAGAAAGAAAGAAAGAAAAGAGAAGGAAGGAAAATAAAGAATATATACGTCAGAATTTTTTTTTCAGAAAACCTGGCTACTTTCTTTACGTGTGTGAGCACTTGTTTTTTCTAGTGAAGACACAACAAGAGCATTCCGGAGCAAAGAAAAGTTTACGGTGGCAAGATTTTCTATTACATCCATCACATAGTGTGACAACGATCTAGAGAGAAAAAGAAAAGGGGATATAAAGTAATGACACAAGAAAAATGGGACAGCATAAAATAGCGGGAAAGGAAGCGAGGAAATAGAAGGAGCACAATAAAAACATATGAGAGAAAAGCGATCGTTTGTCGGAGATGCGAAAAATGGGAACTGCTCGACAGGCAACACAAAGCAAAAATGACCAGCGTTCGAAAAAGTGAAAGAGAAAAAAGGCACAAAACAGCAAAGGCACTGCATAAAAAGAGTTGCTTTCACTATAGCTTAACTGCAACCCACACCCATGACCAACACAACCCAGTCGTCAAATCGGTGCGACCACCATTACAGGAGTAGAGTAAAGAGAGCCGGCAGGGCGGCGCCGAGGGCGACGGCGGGGGCCCAGATCAGATCGGCGTGGCCAAGACCAGCGTTCTTCTTGGCCGAAGACGAAGGGCTGCCCGAGGACGAGGTGGCGGTGCCGGTGCTCGAGGCAGTGTTACTGCCGGGCAAGTTGACAGCGTCGCCGGCCAGGGGCTTGACGGCGAGGTTGGTGAGGACGGTGCCGTTGGGGTTGCGGACGGTGTAGTTGACGTTCCAGTTGGAGATGGAGATGATCTGGCCGCTGGGGGTGGGACTCACGCCCTTGGACAGGATGGCGGCGGCACCAGGGGGCAGGGCAGGCAGGGTGAAGTTGGTCTCGAAGCCCTTTGTCGTGATGAGCTTGGAGCTGCAGACAGGCGGGGTGGTGACGGAGCTGTTGGCCGTGGTGGTCTGGATGGTCTTGAAGTCGACCTTGGCGTACTGGTTCTGCAGGGTGTAGAAGTCCTGGAGGATGTCGACGGAGCCGTCGGAGCTGATGTTGACGAGACCAAATTCTGAGACCTCGTTGGCGTACTCGTAGACGACACCGCCGCTGAAAACGGGCATCATCTGATCGCTGTAGATGGTGCTGACCTCGGTGAAGACACGGGGCGCGGGAACGTTGCAGCCGTACTCGGAGAAGAAGACGGGGACGGAGGTGCCCGTGAAGCCCGCAACCAGAGTGTTGTAGCCACTGGTGGTGAAGCTGCTGTCGCCGCACCAGCTGTAGCTGTTGAGGGCAAAGATGTCGGCACGGCTGATGTCGTTGTCGTCGCCGCTCTCGGCGCACTGGAAGAAATTCCATGAGTCGAAGAGGACAGTGCGAACGTCGGCGGCCGAGTAGCCGACGGGGATGGCGCGGTCGGAGTGCTTGGCAATGTAGGTCTTGATGTCACGGGTCACAGCGCGGACGTAAGCAGGGTCGATAGCACCGCTGGAGGCATCGGCGATGACCTCGTTACCGGCAAAGAACAGCAGGGTGTTGGGGTAGTGGCGGAAGGCCTCGACAATGGCAAAGGTGCGGTTCAGGTAGCTTGAGGTGTAGGTGGTCCAGGGAGCGGTGCCGTCGAGCGACTCGCCGACGAGAGGCGAGTTGACGTCGATCATCATGTACATGCCGGCGGCGTTGAAGATGCTGGCGCACTCATCGTGGTTCAGGTTAGGATCCAGGTTGTAGACGCGGATAGCGTTGATGCCCAGGATCTGCATCAGGGCGGCATCGCGCAGGCACTTGGCACCGTCGCTGAGGGGGTCGAAGCCGAGCTCCGGGTTGTAGCCGGCCGAGCCGCCGGGTTGGTAGGCAACACCGACGACCTGGAAGCGGTCGCCGGTCTTGGGGTTGACAAAGTCGCTGCCCTTGACCTCCAGGGAGACGACAGCGGCAGCAATCTGCGCGCCGAGGGCGACGAGCGCAGCAGACAGCTGGGAGCGTTAGCATCTTGGGGTTGAAACAGCACGGGAGAGAAAGACGGTGGTGTATGGTGCATAGATAGATCGCCATGCGTTATGGCCGGGTGATCTGCCTTTTGCCGTTTTGGTTGTTGGTGGTTTTGTTTTGGAGATCACTCTAGGAACCGGCTCAGGTACAAGGAACCCGATCGGCAAACCTGTGGCGGCGCAAGGGGAAAAGACAGTCGCCCATAGAATGAAACAGGGCTACCACTCAAATAAATGCTATAAAAAGCACAAACTTACACGCATGGTGACGATGTTGGCGAAAAAAAGGCGAATATGAAGTCCTGCAAAAGCGAGGAGAAAGTGAGGGTCGGCGACGAAAAAACGGCAGAGAAAGCGAAACAAAAAAGACACCAGATCAAGCTGATATAGGCGTATGGAAAGAGATCCGAAAAGGAGTGGACCAGGAAGACGCAAACGACGCTGACGACTTTCTTTTCTGTTTTGTGCGAGATGTGACTTGGCGAGAAAAAGTGTCGAGATGGGTATGGGTGGCGGTGGCCTGTGGAAGAAAAGGGAAGAGAAGGAAGGGGACGAACTGAAACGAAACAAAAATACGAATGAATGGACGAAAGCTGCACGAAACACAACACAAAGGTGTCCTGGCAGTTTCAAGATGGAGAGTTGGTGAGAGAAGGGCGGATGATGAAGGGGGGAGAAACGAGAGAGAGAGAAGACAAAGAAAGACGAAACAGGTACGGAATACACAGGTCCACAAAGGAGGGCGTACAAAGGAGAAGACGGAAGCGACGTCAAGGGAAGGAGCAACGATGCCCACAGTAACACCCAGAGGGAAAGTGTGGCCGGCGGCTCGTGGACGTGTTGTCTCAGGGGAGGGAAGGGGCGTGCTGGGCGTGCTTGCCCATTTGCCAATACGAGACGCAGTGGGTGGAAAGAGCGACCGAGCCAAGGGGCCGCAACAGACCAATTTCGTGGGCGTCGAGGCTCAAGTGTGGAAACTACGGGGCGGCATTGTATCAAAAGCGGCTAGGGTGAGCAAAAGGGAAGGAGCGAACGGACCAAGAACGCAAGAGGCAAGAGGCAAATGGCGCGCCAGGAGCATGTCATCGAGCAAATCGGCCTGTGGATTGGCCGTGATTTGGACTCGAAAAGAGGAGAGAACCAGCCTGGGGAATACGACATATTGTGTATGCGATGCACACACGGATACGAGCCGAGAGGGAGGGCGCGAAGTGCGATGCACCACTGACAGGTTTGTGGTACAGCAAACGGCAGAGGCACAAAGAGTACGACATAAAGAAGCACGAGAAGCACAAGGAGCTCAAGACATTCGAGTAACGCCAAACGACACGGCAGGGGGCTGCGACAAAGGCACTGGGGCACAAGACACAAAGGGCGACAGAGACACATGCGGCAGCACGGCGCCGAGCACAAAGGCCGGCCCAGCAAATCACACGATGTGGCGATGCCCTCGTTCCCGGACGCGGGCGAGTGCCCGACATAGCCTGGATTGGCGTACATTGGCATACATTGGTGCATTGGTGCACTGGCGCATTGGCACACGCGCTTCATGTCTACCGAGTCGTGTACGATGCGACGGAAGTGCCGTAGAACAACAGCGTCGTGTGCTGTCAGAAGGGGAGCGAAATAGGGGAGACCAAGGAGGCACAAGATTTGTGTAGGGATGGAAAGGACAGGAGTCATTTTGGCAGTATCGAACATTTCCTGTTGGGTTCTGTGATTTTTCCAAGTGAATAGAACAGCACGACGTACTCCGGGTCTCATGAGAATTGATTTCTTCTTTTTCTTGGAATTCATTTAAGGCTGGAAATGAGGCATCTCACGACAATTTTGGATGCAGTGAGTGGTGAAGGCACGACCGGCACCGCTAAAAGAAATACGGTCCACTTTTGTCGTGTGTCAACAAACAGCCCGTCTACCCAGAGGCTCCACTGAAAGGATACGCAAGAGCGTTGAAGCCAACCATTGTGGATTTCGCGCCCCTCCGTTCCTGACATCTCGAGGGGCAGGCGTACCTGGCTTGACGGGATTAGTCCGAAACAGGAAAGGCAGCAGGGCAGCCAATATTGTGCAGCTAATTAGCGGCCGTTGATTCTTCAAAATAAAGGGGCAAGTGCGACCGTGCCTCCGCAATGCACATCGGTGCATCTCCACTGGTCATTCTGACTATGGAGTACAACTATTTTTGTGTATGTCGTAAAAGCAGTCATCCCGGATGAGTTGGGGAAAACAAGAGAAAACGAGAAGAATGAGATGTGCGAAAGTAGTACCAGTTGAAAATGAGAAACAACAATCACAAGAAATTGATGACCACTAATTGACCTCATTCGAATATCGACACGTCTAGCAGAGATCGTGAGGCTTCAATGCGTGACAACATGAGAGCGGCGTAGTCTCGGTCATTGCCCTTTATTTATCCCCGTGAGCCTGTGATTCAAGCCATTCAACGCCATATGCAATTCAAAGGTGATCAAAAACTCAGGGTCCAACATGTATGGATGAGCACTTTCCCAAGAGAGGCAGTGCACAAATTAACCGCCGATCGCCCCGATAGTTGCATGGCCAAGTATGGCCAAGGTAGATAAATATGGACAAGTAATTACGACGGACAAGGTACGGGGTCTCAAAGACGTCGCAAGCCTCTCTCCTTCAGAAGCACTCCCAACGGCCACTACCGGATCCGAAGAATGCATAGAGCTCCGTGTTCGTCGTGCCTGGTTTGCCGAGCTAGACGTACACATTTTCCAGGGCGCAACGAGTGCAAACCGATACCTGATTTTCAGATATGGCGATCCGATGCGCCTTCTAGCGTAGCCACGCGGCTGTTTTATCCGGTACGGCTTGTTTGTCTCGCTTTGCCCTCTTTGCTGTGCCGCCTTGATCGGTCATGGCCGTGGCCCCCAAGTGGTCTCGATCGACGCGGAAGGTAGTGAAGGCTGCGCCCTATGAAACCCTCGAATAGATTAAATAGGATCGGAGAGTAAGGAAATCAAACGACGAAGGCAAAAAAAAAAAGCAGAAAGAAGGGTAAGTCACAACGCGGAGTCTTCCGTCCTGCACAATAAACACGTGGACAGGACATCATTGCGCCACATCAGCCGAGACTCTGCAAGCGCCTTTGACCAACAGTCCTCATGCGCATCACCGTATATATGGTGATCCTGATCCTCGGGTAAGCATAATGTTGGCCAGAAGGGCCCGGGTCTAGACCAGTTCGGACTGCACACCGTACGATGTACTGTCATCCAACTGAATGCGGAGAAGGAGACGAGATCTTTGCGATGGGGCCCCTGCTTTTGTCCTCAGATTTTGTCCTATGCTTTCCTTCTGCTCTTCGCTTGTCCCGTTCTGCTGCGTCTGCCTCGCTACGCCGCAGCCATTGTATCGCGGCGGCACCGAGTCTGCCCTGTACTGAGCACACATCTGGGAGGCAATCGTTGGGCCTTGTTTTGTCTGCCGTTTTAGCCAGTGCCGCCGTGGCGCCCTCCCGTCTCACTGCCTGTTTTGATCCTTCTCGGGGAGATGTGTGAGGGATTGTTGCCGACGAGATTGGCTTTCAGAGGCAAGGCTGCCTCCTACCGTCTCTTGCCTATATCTTGTCATTTGTCCCTCTCGCCCGTCCTCTCTCTGGTGCCCTCTCCCCTTGTTTTGTCCAAACGCCAAGACTTGGAGTTCAACGAATATCTCAAAGCCCAGCACCTTGTTTCAACATCGTCCCCTCCGTTCCCAAGCTTTCACAATGCCCTCCATAAGCATGCTCGTCCCGTCGATCATGGCGGGTGTCGCCATGCTGCCGTTCGCCATGCCGGCGGCCGCCGACCCCACGTTACCGGCCACTGTCGAAGTCGACCTTGTCTTTCCCCGCAACGGCTCTGCGTTCCGTCCCGGGCCCAAGTTCCCCGTCGTGTTCGCCGTGCAAAATGCGCCCGCCGCAGCCTCGCTCGACCTGTTTATCGAGGTGCTGCTGCACAACTCGTCGCGCGGGCTCTTCCACCTCGAGCACCTGGCTGCACTGGACGCCAGCAACGCCAGCAGCGCCGCGGCGTTTGCGCCCAATGCGTCGTCGACGTTTTACTGGCATTTTGCCACGGACAAGCTGCAGGGCACGACGGCGACGGACTGGACCATCAGCTGGGCCATTCTGGCGAGCAACTGTTCGTCGACCCCAGGGGGTTCGGCTGACGGCGGCGGCGACGACGACGGCGGCGCCGTCGATGCCGGCATCGTTTCGTTCTCGACCAACACCAACGCATCGCCGCCCGACCTCGTGGCCGCGGCCGCGGCGGACGCCGCCAGCAACGACCTGTGCTCGGCAAGCAGCACGGAAGCTGTGACGTACAACGTGACCGCCGTGCAGAACGTGTCGACGGTCGAGAGCACCAGCGGGCATGGCAAGCACGGCCATCACGGTAAGAACACCACCGAAAACCGAACGGTGTCGGCATGCGCAGTGCTGCCGGCGCTGCGGCCCATTCCGAACCCCTGCGCGGCACGCCTAGACACGGTCACGGCGTCCAACATTGCGGCGGCTGTGAATGCTACGACGGCGAGCAACTCGACGGGATCAAATGCACCCAAGAAGAACGGAGGCGCAGCGGCCTTGCTGGGCCGCCAATCGTCGCTGCTGGAGTCGGTACTGCTGCTGGCGGCAGTCGGCTGGCTGATGTATCTGTAAAAGCGAAAAGCGGGTGGACTGAAACGGGGGAGTCGTGTCGTTGGTGGTCTTTTGTAAAGCACTTGCATGTAAACATGGAATAAAAACAACAAGTCATATTTGTACAGAGAATAACGTTAAGCATGAGGTGTGACGTAGACGTATAAAGACATACAGACAGAGGGAAGATGACGGTCGTGAGAGAGCGGTAAACCACAAGAGACAAGAAGCAGCATATTTGTGGGACGGATAAGGCCAAAAGCAAGCTTTATCCGCGTTGTGTGTCCTTTTGCGCATCAATGTGACCGCTCCTTGGGAGCCTTAATTCGTCTTCGACACACCTGTGGCGGCGCGCGCCTGCTGCCGCGCCAGGCGGTCAAAGTGCAAGAACGAGCCGAAGCCGATCAGAAAGGTCAGGCCGGTCCACAGCAGGCCGTCCTGCGACAACACATCCATACCGCGGGGCGCAAGACGTGTGCGGGCCATCCACCACGCCTCGGCGATATGAATGGCCAGGATGGGCAGGCCGGTCAGGCGCAGCATCAGACGGAAGCCGTCGGCGCCGCCAAAGATGAAGTTGCGCTCGGTAACGCCGGCCGCGCCGAGGACGCGGGCCCAGGTGTTGGAGGTGGCTTCGTCGCGGCCGGTATACAGAAGGCCACAGAGGACAAAGTAGAGGACGACCCCAAACATGACGAGGAATTCGAAAACGCCTGGTATTTGGAACTTGACGGGCGCTTTTGTCGTGGTGGCAGGGGAGCCGGTTGGTGGCGAAGACGAAGACGAAGACGAAGACGGCGAAGAAGCCGCTGTAGCCGCCGCAGACGCAGAAGAAGGCCGCGCCTTATGCTCTGGAAGAGGCACTCCGAAGGCCCTGCGAGCGTCCATGGCGAGGTCAATGAGGCGCGTGCGGCGGTCGTCCCAGGAGGCCATGGGTGGGGTCAAGGGCACGACGTGGACGGTGCCGGTCGTGGCCGTGCGAATGTAGAGGGCCTTCAAGTCAACGTCGACGAGCTCGGGCGCCCCCTCGGCAGCGAGCTGCTTGGTAGAGAGGCCGTTGACAAAGCGCAGATAGAGACCGAGGTCAAGAGTGTGCTCGCGGTTCATGTGGGCCATGGTCGCCTGCTTCGACTTGTCGTCGATGGTCGCCATGGTGCGAGTAGGTAGAGGATAGAAGAAAATGAGAATAAACAAAGTATGCAGAAGGGGTGCGAAGGGGTGTGAAGGGCTCTAGGACAGATTCAAGTGCTTCCGAGAATTGACTTGGTGATGTTGACAGAGTAGAGAAGCAGGGAGGATGAGAAAGGAAAGAGGTTGCGGTCTGTGTAGGATGTTGTGGTTTTGTATTTTAGATCGAAGGGAAGGAGCTCTGCTTCTTTCCGTCTTGGGCAGAGTTAGGATAGCACCTACTTTGGGGAGGCGGGATTCGGTTTAGGGTGGCGCCTTCCCATCCTAGGGGATAAGCATGTGGGGGCGATCTGACTTGGAGCAAGCTGTAAAAGCAGCAGGTGCGATGGAAGAGCAAAGCCGACATCCCTAAGAAACACGATGTGGCAGAGCCATGCATTGGGTGGGTAATTTGTTGAAACGCAAAGTTCGGTCTTACAAAATTCTACAGAGAAACAGCTTCGATATGCAAATTATAACAGAATTTGATTTAGCAAATTACAGCGCTCAGCGGTGCTGCAGAACCACAGGTCTCGTTTCAGTGCACTGTAAACGGCAAGACGTAATAAGTAGCCACCATGCCGTTCGTTCCTTCCTCGCCATTTCCGAGCCAGACTTTGGTTGAAAACATTGTCGAGCGGTATTCGGGAGTCATGACAATTGTGTCTCTATCCACCTCGGAAAGCCGCTGTTGGCTGCAGTATCGAGGCTCAGCGTGGCAGGAACCGGGTCGTCAACTTCATAGACGGCCGTACGATGATTTTGCAGTGCAATCCTTTTGCACCTGTGGCCTTGCGCCTTCTTTTCAGCTTCGACTTGAAGTTTCTTTTTTTTTAAAAAAAAATTATTTGTTTTCCTCCTCCATATCTCGATTCTCGATGTGTGCCACAGATTCCCTCTCCGGGACGTCCCGGAACGTCTGCCGACGAAACGTAAATGCAGCACTGGTGATCTTGGTTTTCTAGCTCTTACTATCGCCAGTCGCTCGAACGCTGCTACCACCCATGGCTCCAAAAGCACGGCACAATGGTTGTGCCGCGACAAGACGACCACCAACGGCCTCGTTCTACCAACGCCTACCAACGCCTACCGCCCGCTCTGTGTCGTCCTCGACTTTGCTGTCCTCTCCGGCCTCCAGGTGCGCCAGGCCTGCTGGCCCATGGCCCGCACTGTGGGCAGGCTCGTCACAATCACCGACACAGACACCTCGAGCCCGGACCAGATGAGGCTGTCGGTGTTGTCCCAGGTGGGGTTGGGCGAGGTCGTGTCAAAGTGCACGAGAAAGTGCAGACGGATGCAGCTGGTGACGAGGACAAAGACGCCGAGACCAAACATGGCAACAGCCGTGATCATGGCGGCCGTGGCGGCAGGCGACTTTGCGGCGGATGACGACGACGACAACGGCTGGACCAGGCTTTGTCGGAGCAGCCACAGCAGCGGCCAGGGCGCCAGCAGGATGGCTGCATCCTGGGCGATGCCAAACGACGCAGCCACGTATGCCAAGAGTCGCACGTTGAGGCAAGAGTACGGCTGCTGCTGGTGCTGGGGGCCAGATGATGCTGACGTCCACCGTGTCCAGACTGTGCTGACGGGGCGGCACTGGAAGGCGTCGAGAACGAGGAAGAGGACGTTGGGCAGGAGCACAAGCCCGGCGAGCACGAGTACGGCGATGCGGAACGTGCGGTAGTGTTCTCTGTAGCGGCGGGCGTCACGCGTGGTCGGTGGTGCTTGGGGCGCAAACACGCGGAGATACAGGAAGAGGAGGGACAGCTTGATCAAGGTCAGGATGGCAAGGTACAGCATCTCGTCAACATAGAATGCCTGCCGAAGGTCCGTCATGTGGTCAGCTCTCTTTCACGCGATATTGTGCACACCACACCCCGGAGCAGAACGTGCAAGACTCACGCGCATAGCTTGGACAATTGTTTCGTTTGACAGAGTCCATATGTCGACGCCAAATCCAATCACGGCGGCTGCAAAAAGACCAACGTTAGAAACAGCTCGAGCTGGACGAGACCATTTGCCGAAGAGAGCACGATGCTGCTTACCGTACTGGCCGACGATCAGGAAGGCGATAAAGACAGGCTGTGACGACGTCAACGTCAGCAGGCTTTTTTCATACAGCTCTACAGCCGCAGATGCGTTTCGTGCCACTCACCATCAGCAACATCACCAGATAGTCATCGACGGCAAACCGGGCTGCCTGCTTTATGCGCCCAAACAGCCGCAGGGCAAGACAGACAACCGCCGGCACCTGGATGGCAAATAAAGCCACAAGGTTGGCCTTGCGGGACCGGGTCGGCCATTGGCACAGTCGAGACAGCGTACGAATGGTATCTGAAAGAGTACGGAGGTTTTTAGTATGAGCAAGAATTCAAACAAAAACGAGAGCCTCACCTAGAGCGTCCGCCGGGGAACAGTGCAAGAGAAGGCAACGTCCGAGATCCTGGACAAGTGATGTGTTTTGGCTGGCAGCACAAAGTTGTGCCGAAGACGAAATCGGCGGCGCGAGCTCATCGGCCATGTTCTCGAAACAGACAATCTGGACAGGAGTTAGATTGTATTCCCGTGTATCCACCCTTTTGCTTGTTCTTACCGCACATGGCGGCCATGGTGAGGTGGTTTCCGGGGCTAGGTTTATTGCGCCTGTAGTTATTTTGTCGACGTTGCTGGCTGTCGATGCTGGAATAAATAACAATGGCAGGAAAAAGGGCAGCAACAAAATCAGGAAATAATCATTTTGAAGACGGCCGTGTATGGCCATGTTGACTTCAGGGGCGAGACCAAAAATGAAGGAATTGATGTGGAAATTGTTGACAATATCTCGATGATTTCTCATTGTTGATAATGGTCCTCACCAAACGAGAAAGACAGGACCACGGCCATTATATCACTCATGGATTTGCATTGCCCTCACAATCAACTATACGTCATCGTCCCGTGTTGCCGTTACGCGTAAACTGTAAGTCCAACGGCACTCTGTCGTACACATGTCTGAGCGAAAGGGCTGTCACGCAAGGCCACGAGGCCATCCCATGAGGCAGTCTCGTGCTCAACGACGGAAAAAGTTTAAGTAGCACCTCGTCACAAGAAGCAGAAAATCACCTTTTGATAGAATGTGAAAATCATGCCGAACAATTGTTCAAGTCCTTTTGATAAATGAGTGGGAAGTTTTTATTTTTTATTTTATTTTTGGTATGAATATATATTGCAAAAACCACTTAAGACTGGTCCACGTTCTATCATTGCATTTCCCCGACTTCGTGTGTTTCTTTATCTAGAAGATAAACAAATAAGCACGGGATGGAGCTGTCCCACCAATGTTTCGAAGCACAAGCACAGTTCTCTTGTACGGCCATCCCATCCCAACCTGTGCAAGTTTATCAGTGACATCACTATCATAGACAGCACCGTCGTCTTCACAAGGCGTTTGGACCAGTCTTGTTTTCATATGGCCAGCCCCCTTTTGGAAAGCTGTTTAGATTTTTTGTTTTGTAGTTTTGTTTGCCGTCCTGGCCCCCGATGGCCAATTCAAAGCGTCCATCTCCCGCCCATTGACCAGTATCTTTCCCATTCTTTCCTCCGCATCATGGTGGCGATGATAATAAAATGACACACCCCACACATGTCAACTTCTTTTCTTTTTTCCGTTTTCCAGACGTCGCCATGCGAGATAAAATGCCACGACATCCGGTCGTCAAACTTCTCCGCTCACGGCTCCTACTCTCCTGTTCCTTTTCCCTTCGCGTCTCCATCGTCCCATTCTTCTTCCCGCTCTCAAATGTATGTGGGTTTTGTGTATGGCCTCCGTTTTGTTTTTCCCTTTCCGATGTGGATATGCGCTCGTTCAAAATGCAATGCAAAGAAAAGGCGGAAGAGCGTAAATGTGCAAAGACGAAAAGTTGACAATGGTACAAAGGACATAAAAAAAGAAGCTTGGGTAGAAAGATATCATGAGAAAGCCGAGCAAATGCTAGATGAACAAGATTATGAGAAGCATGGGACCGGGCCCCACAAGACAGCGTGCACCTGGGTCCGGTCGTAGTTTTTGTTGTGGTTTTTGTTGGTTAATCCCACCGCGTAGGTAGAAATAGAACCGGGTATAGTCGAAGACGGAGATATTAAAATCGCCCGAGAAAAGAGGGCAAGCGCATGGAGTGCCTTTCGATGCCAAACCATCGACCAAGGACTACCATTGAGACTGCTGTTCGCCCATGCTGGAGCCATAACCGTCGCCGAAAGAACCACCCTATGACTCCTCGTTGCGACGTGGGCCGCGATGGAAGTTGCCGCCGTTACCGCCACTGCCGCCGTTCTCACCACCGGGTCCGCCACCACGACCACGGCCACCACGGCCACGGCCACGACCATCACCGCCACGGCCGCGACCACGGAATCCGCCACCGCGACCGCCGCGGAAACCGTCGCGCTCACTACGGCCACGGTTGTGGCGCTGCACCTGGTGGAAACCGTCGTCAGCAGCCGCGCTCGGCGTGGCCGCAGCTGGAGCAGCGGCCGGCGGAGCTGCGTCGGGCTGCTCGTCGGCCCAAGACTGCGTGTTACCGGCCGCGGCAGTGGTAGCAGCGATGCCGGTCTCCGTCTCGGCAAGGTCGCGGGGCACCTGCACCCATTCCTGTGACATGGTCAGGTCCTTGGCGCCGTTCGCAGCATCCCACTGGTTCTCGGCCACAGAGTTCGCGGCATCGTTGCCGACGTTGGCGTTGGCCAGGGCGGCTGGGGCGGCATCGGCCAACTCTTCAGAATGACCGTTGGTGAGAGCCGAAGCCGCAGCAGCCTCCACCAGCGGGGTATCGGTGCCGGCCTCGATCTCGGTCAGGCTGGCGTGCACGAGGGTTGGGTCGGAGCCGACCTGGGCGGCGGGAGCGTCGGACGCAGGCTCCTCGGAGGCCTCAGGCTGGAACAGAGCGCCGGCGTTAGCAGCGGCAGCAGCCTTCACCTGGGCGAATGTCGTCTGCAGAGGCTCGTTGGAGACGCCCTTGGTGGTCTCCTCGGCGCCCTGGACGAGCTTCAGCATGGTGGCCACGCCGTTTTCGTCGCCCGAGTACACCTGCAGGAGCACGCCCTCGAGGGCAAGGTTCTCGTCCTGCTGCTGGTTCTGGTCGTCGGCGCGGCGAGCAGCAGCGAGACGGAGGAACTGGGACACGGTCAAGAGGCTGTCGTGCAGGTTCTTTTCGGCGGCCGCAGCAGCTGCTGCAGACACCTCGCGCACCGCATCGGCCTTCTCCTTCTCAAACTTGTCCGTCAGGGCCTTGGTGACTTCGGCCTTATCGGACACCAGGCGCTGGCGGTACTCCGCGTCGAGCTTCTTGAACTGGCTGTACTGCTCCTCGAGCTGGGCAAGCTGGGCCTGGAGGGAGGGCTTTTTGAGGACCTGGGCTTTTTGGTCGGCGTTGATAATCTTCTGGGCGACGAGCTCGTCGAGACTCTTGTCTTTGTGCTCGGCAATCAGGCCATCGGTTTTGGACGCGTTCGTCTACAGCAGGAGGAGGTTAGGTTGGCAAATTTGTTCTCATTAGAGGGTCTGTGGGTAGTCTTGAGGCAGGCCAGCTTACGAGTTTCTTGTTGACGTTGCGGATGTTCCTGAGATTAAAAAGACACGTTAGTTACAATGCCTCCTCTGGCTATCTGGAGCCGACGTGCAGTCGTTGTCTTTGGAGAGTACTGGAACGCACTTGGAGAGTTCCCGCAGGTAAGCAGGCTCGCCCGAGTCATCGCCGTTGGCCTCATTAGGTGCCACCGACACAGCCTTCTCAGACGCAGCGGTCGGAGCAGGCGACTCGGTGCGGCTGGCCTTGGCCTTCTTCTTCTTGGCCGACTTGGCGTCGGTAGGTGCCGCGGGATTTTGCACAGCAGACGCAGCCATTGTGTTTGATTATGTGCTGATTGCTTGGTAGGCAAGCCTGTTTTTGGAAATCGGGTTGGGGATCGAAGATCGAAAGTTGGAGGAGCGACGACGAGAGCGTTGGACGCGAGAAATTGTCGGTGGAGGAGATGGGTGGAATGGAGAAGACGAAGAGGAGACGAAGAGGAGAATGGGGAACAGAGTATGATAGTACGATGCGAGCAACGATTGGAGAAACGAGAAGGAGAAAGGGAAAAAAGAAGGGAAGGGAGAAGAAAAAGAGAAAGGACGCAAGGACAGCTAAGAATTGGGTGCGTGACCTAAAATAGCTGGTCCAAATAAATTGGGTATGGGGACGGAGAGGGAACGACACAGGAATTGGCAATGCGGGCGAGGATGTGAATGCTTTTGGAGTGGCGGACGAAGGAGAGGACAGTGAAGATGCTTGGATTTTGGATTATTTCGAGATGTGTTTTGTTTGTTGAGCCAGAAAATCCAGTGCCTTCCTGTTTTGTGCCGCGGAGTGACTCGAAAAAAAAAAGGTGTTTTGATATCCCCCAGCGCAACAAGGCAGGAACCACCCGCTTGTCTCTGCTTTTCCGCAGGCAGGTTGAAGAAGTGCGTTGGTGCGGTCTTGCCTTCCGTTGCCTTCTACCCCACGCGACTTTCTTCCCCGTTGGGCCAATCAGCGCGCTGCTTGCACGACGCAGGCCAGTATGGCCAGGCCCTGGAGCTAGCAGGCTAGCACTGCATGTGGTGCCTGGGAGGATTCTACGGGTTCTGTTTGGTTCTACAGCAACCAGCAAACGAGCGAAGGAGCAACTGGACACGAGACATGCAGCACCGGATACCACGGCCTTAGGCAACGACCGACACGACACAACGACGGTTGCACAACATGGAGTGCGAAGGTTCATCTTTGTATTAAATGTGCTTTGTTTGCTTGCGTGCCAGCTTGTTTGTTTGTTCGCATTTCGCTAACTTGGTCTCCTTTATTCTGAGCCCCGCTGCTGTGACATTGGCAGCTTCTTGTGCAGGACAATTTGAAAGTGAAACGATCAGAGTGCTTCCTAGCGGGCCTCCTTCCTTTGAGAAGGCCGTAGATGACCTGTGAGACGCTGTAGAATCCATCTACTTTGCTATTCCTGCTTTTGTCGCACTGACCCCAATCTGGCCTCTTCGCCGAAGTAAGGTTCGCCTCATTGTAGCGCGCCGAGAGGGTATTTGGCCCGTTCACCAGGAGTGTGGACGGCGCATATCCGACGCTTCTGCTACTCAAGGTAGCTTTCGCCAGACTTGTGCGCAGTAATTCGACAAATGCTCGAAAGGCCATGCATTGAAGGCCACAGGCGCCGTCGATCTGTTGGCAGAGACGGACCGCTGGTGTCTAGGGTGCCGTCTGATACCGAGTTGGGAGGGTTTCTCGTGTGTTTCTAGTGGTGCGCGTACTGATTCTACTGTGTGACGGTGCTGTTGTCGTCGTGCTCGTGGTCGCGGTCGGTCATGTCATGGTCTCATGGGCACGTCAACCTTTGAACTTGAGAACAGTGTCCTGTAGAGCATTAGTATATTGCCTCACCATGTCGGACCATAAGGTGCAGCACAACGACTCACCGCTGTCACTTTCTTGACGCTGCGTGCCGTGATGCCGCGCTCGCCGCCGCGCTTCGACTCAATCGATGCCTCCTTGACGAGACTGTGTTGTTAGCTAAGCTGTGTCGATGTGGGCTAGGGAAGGCTGCTACCACATACGTCTGCATGAAGAGGAGATAGTCGAGGAAGATCTGAGCAGGGAAAAAGGAGAGTTGTCAGCTGCAGCTCACTTGCTGTTCCGGAATCGTATAACTCACGACAACGTCGGCGTTGCGGCTGAGGCTCGTGTTTGCATGCGCCTTGACAATCTTCTTGACCGTCGCGCGCGGGTACAATTTTTGTCCGGGTGCCATAGTCGCTAGTATGGGGTAGGAGTATTTTGACAGACTATATGACGGCTTATGATGTTGAGGGGTTGCGTGACTGAGGTCGTTGAGAGCTGTTGTCGTTCGTTTGTCGTCGTCATGCACTTTGGCTTTGGATGTTTACTAGGCACTGCTCGAAAGCGGAGTCGCGTTTGGCGCGTCGTGCTGCAGGCTCCCAATAGATGCACAGGCCTGTGCATATAAAATTTATTACCTAATATGAAATACGCCTTCTGATTGGCCCACAACCTGTGCAAATAAAATGCCTTACATAATCGTTTTCATCGCCAACATCATCGCTAAAAGCATCACTAAAAGCATCGCCAAAAGTAAACGAAACGTAGTATAAATCACCAAATAAATTATGTGCACCTCGACTACATTAATCCAGCGGCTGAAACCTCTCACGAAGTCTCTGTAGCATTACACCTACTCGCTCTGCGTTTGCTATTATAGCCTGCACCTCCGCTTAAGCCTCTGCGACGACGGCCCGTGAAGCTCGTCTAAAACGAGTCCTCGGAGCACGCGGTGTACGGGCCGTCGATATACAGGAAGTCCGTGTACACTAGAGCCGTAGTGCACCGGCCTCCGCCTCCGCCGCCCTCTCTTCCTCCTCCGCCTCCTCCTGCTCTTATTATTCTACCTGCGCTAAATACTGCTCTCTTATTTCGTCCCGGGTTACCGTCGATATAACCGGTGTATCGGGAAATAGCTTTACCGCTACGTGAGCCGCTGCCTCCGCCTACGCCACTGTCTCTACCTTAGCGGCGGTAATAATACTTATTAATACTATTACCGTCTCTATTGTCGTCTTTACCGTCGTCTCTACCACTATCTCTACCGTCGTCTCTACCGCCGTCTCTACCGCCGTCTCTACCGCCGTCGTTGTCTGTGTTATTCTCCTTTAGGGGTAATACCGTGATAGTCTTATGTACCCTATGGCGCTATACGTCGTATATTTTGGCGGGGCTTTTTACCGGGCCCGGGCCGTTGTTTCTACTACCTTAAAAGCGCTAGGCTCTCGTCTTATGCTTGATTATAGTATTCATGATGCCGAAAAGGTGGATATTCGTTACTGTAGCTCTAATATAACACGGCTTGGCTCTATACGAGGCCGGCGGAGGTGCCAGTGGGTATAAAAGTCTGATAAATATAACACTTGACTGTTAGTGATCTTCTCTTGAATTTTATACACATAAAGGAGGCTAAAAGACGCCGAAAAAGAGCTACGGTAAGGAGAAAGAGGCTCTCCTTTAACCTCCTTCTATTAAATTAATCTCTTTTATTTATTAACTTTATATAAAGCTTTATAAGAGACCCAGCCCTATATAGTATTATAGAATACCCTAGATAGTTTAATAGGTAGCCTGATTTATTATTATACCTATATTACCTGTAAACTAGTAATTTAATTAGCTATAACTCGTTTAATAGCCTACTAAGTATTAAAAAGATCCTTTTATAAGCTGTAAAGGTAGCTCTTTAAAAGAGCATAAATACCTTTAACGCGTGATATTACGATATTACTAAAGTAACGATATTAGTCTACCCATGCCTTCACAAGCTTAGTCTTATATATAAGCCATGTATTAAAGATATAATCAACTTTAATAGGTTGCCGTGATACGTACTCTCTTCGGAAGTCTGTTACACGTTGTTGGTAGGTGTTTTCGTCTAATGATTGGATTATTTAATACTAAAAATTATAAAAACGAAGCTAGGATTTATTATCGTTAAAAGCGAGCTAATAATACCGTAACACCGCTTTATTTGTATACTAAAGATAAAGAAGGTGTGTTGATGTTAAAAAGGTCTCTTTAACGGCATTTATACACGCTAAACAACAGTCTGTTAATATAATAGAAGGGAGCTGTATATTATGAATAATAAATATCTCTTTTATTTAGTCTAACACTTATGAATAGTCAGCCTTTATCTCTTTAGATAAAAAAGTAAAAGTAATACAAAAGGACCGCCGGTATGTATTAACACCGATTATTTCTAATAATAGTATTTTATACCTATTCGTCTTATATATATAGTCTAATAAAAGAGTGTATAAATAAGACTGGGTATAATCTAGAGAGTCTAAGTAAGCGAATAAAGTAGTATATACGTAATCCTCTAAATCTATTAAAATACGGCTCCAAAAGCCTTCGTTTTAAAGCCCTATTATAAACGTATATATCGGACTAAGACCTTAGTAACTTTACCGCCTTACGTCCATAATAATATTATAAATATCTTACTGAGTGACTAACGTCTAATATGTACTTTAAAGTAACGTTTAGATCTCTTTTAGGGCCAGTCCTACATCAACATAGCTTAAAATAGCGGCTCGTTTAGATATAAAGACCGTACAATAGGTAGGGTGCGTTAGGACGGCTGTAGAAAGGTTATAGTTATAGGTAGAGTACCGTTAATCTCAGTGCTTTAATACCCATATGCCATCTACAGCCTCCTTGGCTAAAACCAAGTATTAACAGCCAGTCCGTCTAAACGTGGTATTTCGTTGCCGTGCTTTTGTTGGGTCTGGAGGAGGGCCAAATCTGTCACACGTATAATAAACCGTACGTCTCCCGGAGCCCTCTCGATTTAACCGTCCTGTAACAAATACACAGCCGTAGGAGAGTGCCCAGGCGTTAATAGACTGGAGGAGGGCTTCTCGTGACTCATATACGGCTTCGGGAGGGAGGGGGGGAGGTCGAGACGCCATGTCGTATGCTTTTCGTAGGTGACGCTTTTGACGATGCTTTTGGCGATGCTTTTGGCGATGCTTTTGGCGATGTTTTGCGATAATAAGGGGCTAAAACCAGGCTTATGTAAGGCATTTTATTTGCACAGGTTGTGGGCCAATCAGAAGGCGTATTTCATATTAGGTAATAAATTTTATATGCACAGGCCTGTGCATCTATTGGGAGCCCGTGCTGCACTGAGCATTAGGTAAGAGAGTGGGGCAAGGCTACTTGTGGCGGAAGCTGGCAGCCACAGTTCGGAGAATGGTTGCTTTGCAAGGCCAATTGTGCCGTCCAATCGGGATTGTCACGATTGGAAAGGACGAGTAAATGGCATCGGGCCTTGTGTTGTTCGAATATATATCAACCAGCTTGATATGGTTGTGTTTGAATTAAGGGTGTCTCTTTTATCTCGTTTGGGGACTTTGGGTACTTGCCTATAAAGCCTGTAGCAGTATCCCCAGCGCCCCGCTCGCACATGCCCTGCAGCGCCAATTTGGTGGGGCAGGCAAGCAACCAAAAGTGAAAAGCTTCTCCTTTTCTTGGTCTGCTATAGCTTTTCCCTTCACGAGGCTACGAACACCTCACTGCGCAACGACAACGACAACGACGCTGCTGTACACCATCTTTTCATACACAGAGCTAGAACGATACCGACACGCGCCCTACGAGATTTCTCGCTCACCTTTCGCACTGCACAACACACGTGATAGCAGCTTGCATCACACACACCATCTCCCATCTCTCCGGAACTGCGTCACCATGCAACGGCGAATGGTCAGTCTCTTGCGCCCTTTCCCCACTGCCCCATAGACCCTTCGACTCTCCCATTCTTCTTTCTCGTCGCTAACATGCCCAGCTCAGCAGAGAAGACGAGGAGGCCGCAGGCCCCGAGGCCGAGGTCCGGCGCGAGGACCAGGAAAAGATCAACAAGTTCAGCCGGCTGCACCAGCGCGAGCTGAACCTGGAGGAGCAGCTCAAAGCGAAGAGCAAGGCCAAGGAGGAGCTGGACGACATCAGCACGGAGCTGGAGCTGGTCGACGAGGACGACAAGGTGCCGTACAAGGTCGGCGACGCCTTTTTCCAGGTCAAGGCGGCCAAGGCGCTCAAGCTGGTCGAGGCGTCCTCGACCAAGATGGAGGAGGAGATTGGGTCGCTGGAGGAGTCGTTGAGCTTGGTGCGGGAGGACATGACACAGCTCAAGGTGGACCTGTATGCACGGTTTGGCCGGAGCATCAACCTCGAGACATGAGAGGCAGCGGACAGTTGCTTGCCGCCTGTCCTCACCGCTTGCGTGTTTCCCTTTGCCGCACGGTTTCTTGTATGTTTAGTGCCTGTTTTGTGCAGCGTTTCTATCTTAGCATCCCAATGCATGCTTTATATCCAGAGCCACGGCTCTTCGAGGCCAAATTGTCTCGATATGATTCCAATACAAGTACTCGTGCCACGCCCCACTTTTAGGCCCTCACTCCGCTCGCACCTAACAAGTTAGGTGCTAATCACCCAAATCGACCGATCAGCCAAATCGACGAAATCTCGAGATATTCTCCCACATCGTATATGTTTGATTATTTCTGCTTTAAAAAAATCGTAAAACATTAAAAATTATACAACCTGATTGCCTTGATCTCGCTCTGCCCAGCGCACCTCGTTGGCCCTCACTATCTCTATTTTTCGTTGAATCTTAGCTGCTTTATTCTTTGCCCTCCTTGTCGTCGCTTTAAGTTGAATTACTTTGTTAATTGCTTGATTTTTATTAATATAACGCCCTTTTTTAACTATAAGAAGTCCTTTTATTTAAATAAACTGTTGTTTATTTAACTTATTATATATTTTTTGTAAGGTCCGGAGGTCAAATTGATGAAATTTATTAAACTTCGTGATGAAAACACGAAAAGGAATCAATGGATTAATAGTTTGTATACAAAAAGTATTGAATTAAAGAAGGTTAAGATTCTTCAATCTACTCCTTAAAGAGAGAGTGGATTGATGATTGTAAGGTCCGGAGGTCAAATTGATGAAATTTATCAAACTTCGTGATGAAAACACGAAAAGGAATCAATGGATTGATAGTTTGTATACAAAAAGTATTGAATTAAAGAAGGTTAAGATTCCTTAATCTGCTCCGTAAAGAGAGAGAGTGGATTGATGATTATTATACACTTTAGGTGTTAGACAGATTATTAAGTCGTA